>JAXCGZ010023930.1:0-12500 GCA_037179515.1 Halocaridina rubra | reverse complement strand
AGTGTAACCAAGATGCTAAAAAGAACAACCTATGGTGTATTGACGCTCTCTTCGATGGCTGCGTAAAAATTAGATCCATACTTGACACTGGCAGTTCATTCACAATCTTAAACGAAAATGTAAGAATCAAGTCAAAGAAATTTGATAGTCCTATCACTTTCTGGGGGGCTGCAACAAGTGGAGAGGTATTAACCGTAGTCAGTAGATATATTCCCGAGCTGGAAGTGTCGTATGATGGATACAAAAGGACAGTCGAAGCTTTGCTCATGGAGAAACAACGTCCTCTTCTTGGAACGGATTTCTTGCGAAACTGTGTCCTCAGCTCTCGATGTGGGAAACTCACATTGCAAACTATAATGAGAAAGGAAGACGAGGATTCGTGTTTGTCAAAATGGCCGTCCTCCTCCATTGAAAAGGATCTTACTCTATTAGCTTCAGCCCAGATATGCATGCGTTTACACACTTGTAGTACTGAAGATGAAGACGACATCCAACATAATAATACCGAGTAACTGAGACTGGACAAAAGTAAAAGTACACTTTTTCTTCATCATCTTCATCAGTGACGACCTGAGGTCTAAAGGTTTATTGGGTGATGAGGTATGGGACAGAAACATATGGAGAACACTGGCCAGAAACATCGACCACACATAAAAGTGGGAAAAGATGTAGACGAAGAAGAATCTTCATCATCTTCTAAGCTTCCGGTTTTACGTCACCGGCTCCCTTTTCTACCAAGGACTAGGACGGTTGCCTTCTTGCGAGGGACTTGTTTTGGCAGATGTAATCGTTACCCTGAGTGCATGCCCTTGCTAACCTCAGACCGCGACGGGGGGCGAACCCTCGACCTGACACCTCAGAGTCGCGAGGAGGAGAAGGAGGAGGACGAGGAGGAGGAAGAGGAGGAGGAAGAAGAAGAAGAACAAGAAGAAGAAAAGGAAGAAGAAGAAGAAGAAGTGGGAAAAGATGTAGACGAAGAAGAAGAAGAATTCTTCATCATCTTCATCTTCTTCATCATCTTCAGTGCTTCTGTGCTTTAGTGCTTCAGTGTTTTAGTGCTTCAGTGTTTTAGTGCTTCAGTGTCTCAGTGTTTCAGTGCTTTAGTGCTTTATCTTCATCATCTGCTTCATCTTCAGTGCTTTAGTGCTTTAGTGTTTAAGTGCTTCAGTGTTTCAGTGCTTCAGTGCTTCATCTTCTGCAACATCTTCATCGTCTTCTTCATCATCTCCTTCATCATCTTCCGCTTCATCTTCAGTGCTTCTGTGCTTTTTTTAAGTGCTTTAGTGTTTCAGTGCTTCTGTGCTTTAGTGTTTTAGTGCTTCAGTGCTTCTGTGCTTATCTTAATGATTCAGTGCTTAAGTGCTTCAGTGTTTAAGTGCTTAAGTGCTTTAATGCTTCAGTGCTTCTGTGCTTCAGTGCTTTAGTGCTTCAGTGCCTCTGTGCTTTAGTGCTTCAGTTCTTCAGCTTCAGCTTCATCGTCTGCATCTACTTCAGCTTCAGTGTTCCAGTGCTTCATCTTCTTCATCTTCATCTCCTTCAACATCTTCTGCATCATCTTCGTCATCATCTTCCACTTCATCTTCAGTGCTTCAGTGCTTCTGTGCTTTTATTAGTGCTTTAGTGTTTCAGTGCTTCAGTGCTTTAGTGCTTCAGTGTTACAGTGCTTCTGTGCTTTAGTGCTTTAATGATTCAGTGCTTAAGTGCTTCAGTGTTTAAGTGCTTAAGTGCTTTAATGCTTCAGTGCTTCTGTGCTTCAGTGCTTTAGTGCTTCAGTGCCTCTGTGCTTTAGTGCTTCAGTTCTTCAGCTTCAGCTTCATCGTCTGCATCTACTTCAGCTTCAGCTTCTGCTTCTTCTCCATCTTCATCATCTTTTTCTGCTTCTTCTTCTGCTTCATCTACAGCTTCATCTTTATCTTCTGCTTCATCGTCTGCTTCATCTTCTGCTTCAGCTTCAGATTCATCTGTTTCATCTTCAGCTTTAGCTTCAGCTTCTGCTTCAGCTTCAGCTTCTGCATCTCCTCCTCCCCCGCCTCCTCCACTCCTACTACTACTACTACTACTACTACTACTACTACTACTATATATTATTATTATTATTATTATTATTATTATTATTATTATTATTATTATTATTATTATTAATTGTTATTGTTATTGTTATTGCAATTATTATTATTACTGTTATTTCTATTGTTATTGTTTTTGTTATTGTTGCTGTTATTTAGTGTTTTAGTGCTTCAGTGCTTCAGTGTTTTAGTGCTTCATCATCTTCATCGTCTTCTTCATCATCTTCAGCATCATCTTCTTCATCATCATGGAGAAACAACGTCCTCTTCTTGGAACGGATTTCTTGCGAAACTGTGTCCTCAGCTCTCGATGTGGGAAACTCACATTGCAAACTATAATGAGAAAGGAAGACGAGGATTCGTGTTTGTCAAAATGGCCGTCCTCCTCCATTGAAGAGGATCTCACTCTATTAGCTTCAGCCCAGATATGCATGCGTTTACACACTTGTAGTACTGAAGATGAAGACGACATCCAACATAATAATACCGAGTAACTGAGACTGGACAAAAGTAAAAGTACACTTTTTCTTCATCATCTTCATCAGTGACGACCTGAGGTCTAAAGGTTTATTGGGTGATGAGGTATGGGACAGAAACATATGGAGAACACTGGCCAGAAACATCGACCACACATAAAAGTGGGAAAAGATGTAGACGAAGAAGAATCTTCATCATCTTCTAAGCTTCCGGTTTTACGTCACCGGCTCCCTTTTCTACCAAGGACTAGGACGGTTGCCTTCTTGCGAGGGACTTGTTTTGGCAGATGTAATCGTTACCCTGAGTGCATGCCCTTGCTAACCTCAGACCGCGACGGGGGGCGAACGTAAAAGTACACTTTTTCTTCATCAGTGACGACCTGAGGTATGGGACAGAAACATATGGAGAACACTGGCCAGAAACATCGACCACACATAAAAGTGGGAAAAGATGTAGATGAAGAAGAATCTTCATCATCTTCATCATCTTCTAAGCTTCCGGTTTTACGTCACCGGCTCCCTTTTCTACCAAGGACTAGGACAGTTGCCTTCTTGCGAGGGACTTGTTTTGGCAGATGTAATCGTTACCCTGAGTGCATGCCCTTGCTAACCTCAGACCGCGACGGGGGGCGAACCCTCGACCTGACACCTCAGAGTCGCGAGGAGGAGAAGGAGGAGGACGAGGAGGAGGAAGAGGAGGAGGAAGAAGAAGAAGAACAAGAAGAAGAAAAGGAAGAAGAAGAAGAAGAAGTGGGAAAAGATGTAGACGAAGAAGAAGAAGAATTCTTCATCATCTTCATCTTCTTCATCATCTTCAGTGCTTCTGTGCTTTAGTGCTTCAGTGTTTTAGTGCTTCAGTGTTTTAGTGCTTCAGTGTCTCAGTGTTTCAGTGCTTTAGTGCTTTATCTTCATCATCTGCTTCATCTTCAGTGCTTTAGTGCTTAAGTGTTTAAGTGCTTCAGTGTTTCAGTGCTTCAGTGCTTCATCTTCTGCAACATCTTCATCGTCTTCTTCATCATCTCCTTCATCATCTTCCGCTTCATCTTCAGTGCTTCTGTGCTTTTTTTAAGTGCTTTAGT
This sequence comes from Halocaridina rubra, assembly GCA_037179515.1. NCBI lineage: Eukaryota > Metazoa > Arthropoda > Malacostraca > Decapoda > Atyidae > Halocaridina > Halocaridina rubra. Next base: position 8,879 of record JAXCGZ010023930.1, on the reverse strand, counting down.
GTTTCAGTGCTTCTGTGCTTTAGTGTTTTAGTGCTTCAGTGCTTCTGTGCTTTAGTGCTTTAATGATTCAGTGCTTAAGTGCTTCAGTGTTTAAGTGCTTAAGTGCTTTAATGCTTCAGTGCTTCTGTGCTTCAGTGCTTTAGTGCTTCAGTGCCTCTGTGCTTTAGTGCTTCAGTTCTTCAGCTTCAGCTTCATCGTCTGCATCTACTTCAGCTTCAGTGTTCCAGTGCTTCATCTTCTTCATCTTCATCTCCTTCAACATCTTCTGCATCATCTTCGTCATCATCTTCCACTTCATCTTCAGTGCTTCAGTGCTTCTGTGCTTTTATTAGTGCTTTAGTGTTTCAGTGCTTCAGTGCTTTAGTGCTTCAGTGTTCCAGTGCTTCTGTGCTTTAGTGCTTTAATGATTCAGTGCTTAAGTGTTTAAGTGCTTAAGTGCTTTAATGCTTCAGTGCTTCTGTGCTTCAGTGCTTTAGTGCTTCAGTGCCTCTGTGCTTTAGTGCTTCAGTTCTTCAGCTTCAGCTTCATCGTCTGCATCTACTTCAGCTTCAGCTTCTGCTTCTTCTCCATTTTCATCATCTTTTTCTGCTTCTTCTTCTGCTTCATCTACAGCTTCATCTTTATCTTCTGCTTCATCGTCTGCTTCATCTTCTGCTTCAGCTTCAGATTCATCTGTTTCATCTTCAGCTTTAGCTTCAGCTTCTGCTTCAGCTTCAGCTTCTGCATCTCCTCCTCCCCCGCCTCCTCCACTCCTACTACTACTACTACTACTACTATTATTATTATTATTATTATTATTATTATTATTATTATTATTATTATTATTATTATTATTATTATTGTTATTTTTATTATTATTATTATTGTTAATGTTATTGTTATTGTTATTGCAATTATTATTATTACTGTTATTTCTATTGTTATTGTTTTTGTTATTGTTGCTGTTATTTAGTGTTTTAGTGCTTCAGTGCTTCAGTGTTTTAGTGCTTCATCATCTTCATCGTCTTCTTCATCATCTTCAGCATCATCTTCTTCATCATCATGGAGAAACAACGTCCTCTTCTTGGAACGGATTTCTTGCGAAACTGTGTCCTCAGCTCTCGATGTGGGAAATTCACATTGCAAACTATAATGAGAAAGGAAGACGAGGATTCGTGTTTGTCAAAATGGCCGTCCTCCTCCATTGAAGAGGATCTTACTCTATTAGCTTCAGCCCAGATATGCATGCGTTTACACACTTGTAGTACTGAAGATGAAGACGACATCCAACATAATAATACCGAGTAACTGAGACTGGACAAAAGTAAAAGTACACTTTTTCTTCATCATCTTCATCAGTGACGACCTGAGGTCTAAAGGTTTATTGGGTGATGAGGTATGGGACAGAAACATATGGAGAACACTGGCCAGAAACATCGACCACACATAAAAGTGGGAAAAGATGTAGACGAAGAAGAATCTTCATCATCTTCTAAGCTTCCGGTTTTACGTCACCGGCTCCCTTTTCTACCAAGGACTAGGACGGTTGCCTTCTTGCGAGGGACTTGCTTTGGCAGATGTAATCGTTACCCTGAGTGCATGCCCTTGCTAACCTCAGACCGCGACGGGGGGCGAACGTAAAAGTACACTTTTTCTTCATCAGTGACGACCTGAGGTATGGGACAGAAACATATGGAGAACACTGGCCAGAAACATCGACCACACATAAAAGTGGGAAAAGATGTAGATGAAGAAGAATCTTCATCATCTTCATCATCTTCTAAGCTTCCGGTTTTACGTCACCGGCTCCCTTTTCTACCAAGGACTAGGACGGTTGCCTTCTTGCGAGGGACTTGTTTTGGCAGATGTAATCGTTACCCTGAGTGCATGCCCTTGCTAACCTCAGACCGCGACGGGGGGCGAACCCTCGACCTGACACCTCAGAGTCGCGAGGAGGAGAAGGAGGAGGACGAGGAGGAGGAAGAGGAGGAGGAAGAAGAAGAAGAACAAGAAGAAGAAAAGGAAGAAGAAGAAGAAGAAGTGGGAAAAGATGTAGACGAAGAAGAAGAAGAATTCTTCATCATCTTCATCTTCTTCATCATCTTCAGTGCTTCTGTGCTTTAGTGCTTCAGTGTTTTAGTGCTTCAGTGTTTTAGTGCTTCAGTGTCTCAGTGTTTCAGTGCTTTAGTGCTTTATCTTCATCATCTGCTTCATCTTCAATGCTTTAGTGCTTTAGTGTTTAAGTGCTTCAGTGTTTCAGTGCTTCAGCGCTTCATCTTCTGCAACATCTTCATCGTCTTCTTCATCATCTCCTTCATCATCTTCCGCTTCATCTTCAGTGCTTCTGTGCTTTTTTTAAGTGCTTTAGTGTTTCAGTGCTTCTGTGCTTTAGTGTTTTAGTGCTTCAGTGCTTCTGTGCTTTAGTGCTTTAATGATTCAGTGCTTAAGTGCTTCAGTGTTTAAGTGCTTAAGTGCTTTAATGCTTCAGTGCTTCTGTGCTTCAGTGCTTTAGTGCTTCAGTGCCTCTGTGCTTTAGTGCTTCAGTTCTTCAGCTTCAGCTTCATCGTCTGCATCTACTTCAGCTTCAGTGTTCCAGTGCTTCATCTTCATCTCCTTCAACATCTTCTGCATCATCTTCGTCATCATCTTCCACTTCATCTTCAGTGCTTCAGTGCTTCTGTGCTTTTTTTAGTGCTTTAGTGTTTCAGTGCTTCAGTGCTTTAGTGCTTCAGTGTTCCAGTGCTTCTGTGCTTTAGTGCTTTAATGATTCAGTGCTTCAGTGTTTAAGTGCTTAAGTGCTTTAATGCTTCAGTGCTTCTGTGCTTCAGTGCTTTAGTGCTTCAGTGCCTCTGTGCTTTAGTGCTTCAGTTCTTCAGCTTCAGCTTCATCGTCTGCATCTACTTCAGCTTCAGCTTCTGCTTCTTCTCCATCTTCATCATCTTTTTCTGCTTCTTCTGCTTCATCTACAGCTTCATCTTTATCTTCTGCTTCATCGTCTGCTTCATCTTCTGCTTCAGCTTCAGATTCATCTGTTTCATCTTCAGCTTTAGCTTCAGCTTCTGCTTCAGCTTCAGCTTCTGCATCTCCTCCTCCTCCGCCTCCTCCACTCCTACTACTACTACTACTACTATTTTTATTATTATTATTATTATTATTATTATTATTATTATTATTATTATTATTATTATTATTATTATTATTATTATTATTATTATTATTATTATTATTATTGTTAATGTTATTGTTATTGCAATTATTATTATTACTGTTATTGCTATTGTTATTGTTTTTGTTATTGTTGCTGTTATTTAGTGTTTTAGTGCTTCAGTGCTTCAGTGTTTTAGTGCTTCATCATCTTCATCGTCTTCCTCATCATCTTCAGCATCATCTTCTTCATCATCATGGAGAAACAACGTCCTCTTCTTGGAACGGATTTCTTGCGAAACTGTGTCCTCAGCTCTCGATGTGGGAAACTCACATTGCAAACTATTATGAGAAAGGAAGACGAGGATTCGTGTTTGTCAAAATGGCCGTCCTCCTCCATTGAAGAGGATCTCACTCTATTAGCTTCAGCCCAGATATGCATGCGTTTACACACTTGTAGTACTGAAGATGAAGACGACATCCAACATAATAATACCGAGTAACTGAGACTGGACAAAAGTAAAAGTACACTTTTTCTTCATCATCTTCATCAGTGACGACCTGAGGTCTAAAGGTTTATTGGGTGATGAGGTATGGGACAGAAACATATGGAGAACACTGGCCAGAAACATCGACCACACATAAAAGTGGGAAAAGATGTAGACGAAGAAGAATCTTCATCATCTTCTAAGCTTCCGGTTTTACGTCACCGGCTCCCTTTTCTACCAAGGACTAGGACGGTTGCCTTCTTGCGAGGGACTTGTTTTGGCAGATGTAATCGTTACCCTGAGTGCATGCCCTTGCTAACCTCAGACCGCGACGGGGGGCGAACGTAAAAGTACACTTTTTCTTCATCAGTGACGACCTGAGGTATGGGACAGAAACATATGGAGAACACTGGCCAGAAACATCGACCACACATAAAAGTGGGAAAAGATGTAGATGAAGAAGAATCTTCATCTTCTTCAGCATCTTCTAAGCTTCCGGTTTTACGTCACCGGCTCCCTTTTCTACCAAGGACTAGGACGGTTGCCTTCTTGCGAGGGACTTGTTTTGGCAGATGTAATCGTTACCCTGAGTGCATGCCCTTGCTAACCTCAGACCGCGACGGGGGGCGAACCCTCGACCTGACACCTCAGAGTCGCGAGGAGGAGAAGGAGGAGGACGAGGAGGAGGAAGAGGAGGAGGAAGAAGAAGAAGAACAAGAAGAAGAAAAGGAAGAAGAAGAAGAAGAAGTGGGAAAAGATGTAGACGAAGAAGAAGAAGAATTCTTCATCATCTTCATCTTCTTCATTATCTTCAGTGCTTCTGTGCTTTAGCGCTTCAGTGTTTTAGTGCTTCAGTGTTTTAGTGCTTCAGTGTCTCAGTGTTTCAGTGCTTTAGTGTTTTATCTTCATCATCTGCTTCATCTTCAGTGCTTTAGTGTTTAAGTGCTTCAGTGTTTCAGTGCTTCAGTGCTTCATCTTCTGCAACATCTTCATCTTCTTCTTCATCATCTCCTTCATCATCTTCCGCTACATCTTCAGTGCTTCTGTGTTTTTTTTAAGTGCTTTAGTGTTTCAGTGCTTCTGTGCTTTAGTGTTTTAGTGCTTCAGTGCTTTAGTGCTTCAGTGTTCCAGTGCTTCATCTTCTTCATCTTCATCTCCTTCATCATCTTCTGCATCATCTTCGTCATCATCTTATACTTCATCTTCAGTGCTTCAGTGCTTCTGTGCTTTTTTTAGTGCTTTAGTGTTTCAGTGCTTCAGTGCTTTAGTGCTTCAGTGTTCCAGTGCTTCTGTGCTTTAGTGCTTTAATGATTCAGTGCTTAAGTGCTTCAGTGCTTAAGTGCTTCAGTGCTTTAATGCTTCAGTGCTTCTGTGCTTCAGTGCCTCAGTGCTTTAGTGCTTCAGTTCTTCAGCTTCAGCTTCATCGTCTGCATCTACTTCAGCTTCAGCTTCTGCTTCTTCTCCATCTTCATCATCTTTTTCTGCTTCTTCTTCTGCTTCATCTACAGCTTCATCTTTATCTTCTGCTTCATCGTCTGCTTCATCTTCTGCTTCAGCTTCAGATTCATCTGTTTCATCTTCAGCTTTAGCTTCAGCTTCTGCTTCAGCTTCAGCTTCTGCATCTCCTTCTCCTCCTCCGCCTCCTCCACTCCTACTACTACTACTACTACTATTATTATTATTATTATTATTATTATTATTATTATTATTATTATTATTATTATTATTATTGTTATTGTTATTGCAATTGTTATTATTACTGTTATTTCTATTGTTATTGTTTTTGTTAGTGTTGCTGTTATTTAGTGTTTTAGTGCTTCAGTGCTTCAGTGTTTCAGTGCTTCATCTTCTTCATCGTGTTCTTCATCATCTTCAGCATCATCTTCTTCATCATCTTCTGCTTCATCCTCAGTGCTTCTGTGCTTTTTTTTAGGGCTTTAGTGTTTCAGTGCTTCAGTGCTTTAGTGCTTCAGTGTTTCAGTGCTTCATCTTCTTCATCGTCATCGTCTTCATCATCTACATCATCTTCTTCATCATCTTCTGCTTCATCTTCAGTGCTTTAGTGTTTTAGTGCTTTAGTGCTTTAATGCTTCAGTGCTTAAGTGTTTCAGTGCTTAAGTGTTTCAGTGCTTTAATGCTTAAGTGCTACAGTACGTCTGTGCTTTAGTGATTTAGTGCTTCAGTTCTTCAGCTTCAGCTTCATCGTCTGCATCTGCTCCAGCTTCAGCTTCTGCTTCTTCTCCATCTTCTTCATCATCTTTTTCTGCTTCATCTTCTGCTTCATCTACAGCTTCATCTTCTGCTTCATCGTCTGCTTCATCTTCTGCTTCAGCTTCAGCTTCAACTGTTTCATCTTCGGCTACAGCTTCACCTTCTGCTTCAGCTTCAGCTTCTGCTTCAGCTTCTGCATCTCCTTCTCGTCCTCCGCCTACTCCACTCCTACTGCAATTATTATTATTATTATTATTATTATTATTATTATTATTATTATTATTATTATTATTATTATTATTATTATTATTATTATTATTATTATTATTATTATTTTTATTATTATTATTATTATTATTATTGCAATTGTTATTATTACTGTTATTGCTATTGTTATTATTGCTGTTATTTAGTGTTTTAGTTCTTCAGTGTTTCAGTTCTTCATCTTCTTCATCATCTTCTGCATCATCTTCATCATCTTCTCCTTCATCCCTTTTAATGAAAGAATCCCCAATATAAGAACTCAGCCTTTCTCTACTGTCACCGGAAGAACCTGCGCAGAAGTCATAATCCTCTCTGGAATCGTTTTTGCAGTCTATTACTACTATGTTTTAGGAAATTCTGTAAATCGTCAGCTAGAATCCGCAAAGACTACTCCAGGTTCCGAAACATGTATATGCAAAACTCGAGTAATTTGCCAAATACCCCTCAAGGCAACGAATTCCAAAGATCTTCGATATTACGTTGACCTTCTACTTGGAGATGATCCAGAGCCAGTTACTTTCCTCGTGGATACAGGATGCCAGACAAGTACACTGGATTTTTCCAAGATGAAGCCTTGGTACTGGCAATTTATGGACCAGACCACTCCAGCTAGGCTGTCCTTCAAAGGGATTGGTGGAACCAAAGGGAAGCTCACAGGCATCCTGAAACAAGAGGTTAAAACTCTAAATGGGCTCCCCTTAATAGATGAATTAGAAGTGACTAATGTCGGTCCCGGAATCAACTTACTTGGACTTGATGCTTTAAACAAATACAACTGTCAGCTTATCTTAAGTGAAAAGAAAGCAGAACTCGTTCTTCGAGACCAATCAAAGTGTAACCAAGATGCTAAAAAGAACAACCTATGGTGTATTGACGCTCTCTTCGATGGCTGCGTAAAAATTAGATCCATACTTGACACTGGCAGTTCATTCACAATCCTAAACGAAAATGTAAGAATCAAGTCAAAGAAATTTGATAGTCCTATCACTTTCTGGGGGGCTGCAACAAATGGAGAGGTATTAACCGTAGTCAGTAGATATATTCCCGAGCTGGAAGTGTCGTATGATGGATACAAAAGGACAGTCGAAGCTTTGCTCATGGAGAAACAACGTCCTCTTCTTGGAACGGATTTCTTGCGAAACTGTGTCCTCAGCTCTCGATGTGGGAAACTCACATTGCAAACTATAATGAGAAAGGAAGGCGAGGATTCGTATTTGTCAAAATGGCCGTCCTCCTCCATTGAAGAGGATCTCACTCTATTAGCTTCAGCCCAGATATGCATGCGTTTACACACTTGTAGTACTGAAGATGAAGACGACATCCAACATAATAATACCGAGTAACTGAGACTGGACAAAAGTAAAAGTACACTTTTTCTTCATCAGTGACGACCTGACTTATGGGACAGAAACATATGGAGAACACTGGCCAGAAACATCGACCACACATAAAAGTGGGAAAAGATGTAGACGAAGAAGAATCTTCATCATCTTCATCATCTTCTAAGGTTCCGGTTTTACGTCACCGGCTCCCTTTTCTACCAAGGACTAGGACGGTTGCCTTCTTGCGAGGGACTTGTTTTGGCAGATGTAATCGTTACCCTGAGTGCATGCCCTTGCTAACCTCAGACCGAGACGGGGGGCGAACCCTCGACCTGACACCTTAGAGTCGCGAGGAGGAGAAGGAGGAGGACGAGGAGGAGGAAGAGGAGGAGGAAGAAGAAGAAGAACAAGAAGAAGAAAAGGAAGAAGAAGAAGAAGTGGGAAAGATGTAGACGAAGAAGAAGAAGAATTCTTCATCATCTTCATCTTCTTCATCATCTTCAGTGCTTCTGTGCTTTAGTGCTTCAGTGTTTTAGTGCTTCAGTGTTTTAGTGCTTCAGTGTCTCAGTGCTTTAGTGCTTTATCTTCATCATCTGCTTCATCTTCAGTGCTTTAGTGTTTAAGTGCTTCAGTGTTTCAGTGCTTCAGTGCTTCATCTTCTGCAACATCTTCATCTTCTTGTTCATCATCTCCTTCATCATCTTCCGCTTCATCTTCAGTGCTTCTGTGCTTTTTTTAAGTGCTTTTGTGTTTCAGTGCTTCTGTGCTTTAGTGTTTTAGTGCTTCAGTGCTTTAGTGCTTCAGTGATCCAGTGCTTCATCTTCTTCATCTTCATCTCCTTCATCATCTTCTGCATCATCTTCGTCATCATCTTCCACTTCATCTTCAGTGCTTCAGTGCTTCTGTGTTTTTTTTAGTGCTTTAGTGTTTCAGTGCTTCAGTGCTTTAGTGCTTCAGTGTTCCAGTGCTTCTGTGCTTTAGTGCTTTAATGATTCAGTGCTTAAGTGCTTCAGTGCTTAATTGCTTCAGTGCTTTAATGCTTCAGTGCTTCTGTGCTTCAGTGCTTTAGTGCTTCAGTGCCTCAGTGCTTTAGTGCTTCAGTTCTTCAGCTTCAGCTTCATCGTCTGCATCTACTTCAGCTTCAGCTTCTGCTTCTTCTCCATCTTCATCATCTGTTTATGCTTCTTCTTCTGCTTCATCTACAGCTTCATCTTTATCTTCTGCTTCATCGTCTGCGTCATCTTCTGCTTCAGCTTCAGATTCATCTGTTTCATCTTCAGCTTTAGCTTCAGCTTCTGCTTCAGCTTCAGCTTCTGCATCTCCTTCTCCTCCTCCGCCTACTTCACTCCTACTACTACTACTACTCCTACTATTATTATTATTATTATTATTATTATTATTATTATTATTATTATTATTATTATTATTATTATTATTATTATTATTATTATTATTATTATCATCATTATTG
>JAXCGZ010023929.1:20000-21080 GCA_037179515.1 Halocaridina rubra | reverse complement strand
CTCTCTCTCTCTCTCTCTCTCTCTCTCTCTCTCTCTGTCACATACATCCTTTTCATAATAAATGTCTAAACCAATGTTTTTTATGCTTGTAATACGTAAATTGGAATTGATGCATTTAATGGAACAAAGTCACCGCATCCATTTTTTCTTATAAGATCATATTTCCTGGAAAGTTTAATGCAAGACACAGAAAATTTTCAGAAATACCCGATTACACCCACGTAGTCACTGTGGCTCAAGCGGTAGCGTCCGCGACTCTGAGGCGTCAGGTCGAGGGTTCGCGCCTCGTCACGGTCTGAGGTTAGCAAGGGCAAGCACTCTGGGTAACGATTGCATCTGCCAAAACAAGCCCTTCGCAAAAAGGCAACCGTCCTAGCCCTTAGTAGAAAAGGGAGTCCATTACGTAAAACCGGAACAATTCTTTCTGCTTATTAGAACACCCACATTATAAGTAGTATGCCTATGTGCTCAAGCTTCGATGTTCCGGTTTTGCGTCACGGACTCCCTTTTCTACCAAGGGCTAGGACGGTTGCCTTCTTGCGAAGGACTTGTTTTGACAGATGTAATCGTTACCCTGAGTGTATGTCCTTGCTAGCCTCAGACCGTGACGGGGCGCAAACCCTCGACCTGACGCCTCAGAGTCGCGGACGTTACCGCTTGAGCCACGGTGACTATGTGCTCAAGCTTCGATCAGGACCAGAATCACCTTACTGCTGCTCTCATGAAAAAAAAATAATTTTCCTGCACTATTATACGCACACACGCATACATACACACGCTTGCAATGGCGAAATTAAAAGTGTGTCGGAACGTAAACATTAATATCATACGTGGCAAAGTATCTCGTTATGGAGCGAATTATTACACATGGAATTTTCATGTGTATGTGTGTGTGTGCGCGTGTGTGTGTGTGTGTGTGTGTGTGTGTGTGTGTGTGTGTGTGTGTGTGTGTGTGTGTGTATCCGCCGTTCTCGTATAAGCCGCATTGCAGTCATAAGGGCGTGGAAACTTGGGTATATTAACTTTATAGAGGGAGGTGTTTTTTTTTTTTTTTTTTGCCTCATTGTACAAATGCACTTT
>JAXCGZ010023929.1:0-15000 GCA_037179515.1 Halocaridina rubra | reverse complement strand
TCAAATCTTAATTGAAGGAGAAATTAATGATTTAGAAAATATTATTCGTAGAGCAGAAGAAATTTTGTATATGGCCAAACGTTACTTTCTAAAAAATGGTCTGTTACTTAATGAAACTAAAACCCAATCTATTCTTATCGGATCCAGACAATTATTATCAGAAGTTGATGACAATCTTCATATAAATTTTAACGGTAATATCATTAAGCCAATGAACTCGGTAAAGAACCTAGGTGTCTATTTTGACCGTTACATGAATTTTGAAATGCATATAGATGAAATTTATAAAAAAGTAATGGGTACTCTAATATATCTAAATAGGGTAAAAGACTCATTTGAAACATCAACTCGTATAATAATTGTCCAGTCCTTAGCTATGAGTTTAATTAATTACTGTCTCAAAGTTTGGGGATGTACAAATAAGACTCAATTACAAAGAATACAAAAGTTACAAAACTTTGCAGCACGAGTGGCTGTTGGCAATGTAAGAAAATACGAGCACATCTCTCCTGTTTTAAAAGATCTAGAATGGATAAAGATTAGAGATAAATATGTTTTTGATATATGTACCTTTGTTTTTAATATACTAAGAAACAATATTCCTGATTGCTTGTATAATTTTTCTACAGTAAGCTCAGTTACCGGGTTAACTACCCGTCAAGGGGAAGATTTATTAGTACGAAGGTCTAAAACTGATATTGGTTCAAGAGATATAAACATTCGTGGACCTCATTTATATAATCAGCTTCCCAGAGAACTAAAAAATGCTGGTTCAGTGCATACTTTTAAATATAATCTTAAGAAGTTGCTCTTAAAGGAAGATTTTACTTGTAAATTTTAATGGTACACTCATCCTTATGATTTGTTTGTTTTAGTATGTCTATATCGTACACCACAGATGTCTATCTGGAATATATATGTATCTTATTTAAATACCCAATGTACATTGGAATAAAGGATTATTATTATTATTATTATTATTATTATCCTCCTCTTACATCCCTTTTTTTTCCTTTTTCAATTTCCTCAGAGAATATGAGTAATTGCTTAAATGACAATTCTTCCAATGAAAACACAAGAGAGTACTTCAAGCTAACTCCTATAGATTGTGCTACCCTAATTCTTACCATAAAGAGCCTAAGAAACTCTGGCTCTTATGGTTCAGATGGTATACCATTTCAGTTCATCAAAGATGCTCTACCCATGATTGCATCCTATATTCTAACTATTATGAACACTTCCATTGTTACTAAAAAGTTTCCTGACTCTTGGAAATTATCACATGTAATACCTCTGCATAAAAAGGGGACAGAGAAGATGTGACAAACTATCGTCCCATTTCCCTGCTACCCATTTTCTCTAAAATATTAGAAAAAATTGTTGCATGCCAACTTATGTCATATTTAGAATCAAATAGATTACTAACGATTAGCCAACATGGTTTCAGACCAAAACTCTCGACGGAAACTGCACTGCTTAAAGTTACGAATAGTATATATAATAATATAGATATAAAAAATATCTATACTAATTTTGTTAGACTTATCAAAAGCCTTCGACAGTGTAAACCATGAAATTCTTTTAAGTAAATGTATTAACTTAAATATTGATCCAAGCTGGTTTAGCGAGTATCTATCTAATCGTAAACAGTCCATACGTCTTAACAACATTATCTCTGTGCCAAAGGATGTATCATTTGGTGTTCCACAGGGATCAGTACTTGGTCCTATCCTCTTCTCCATTTACGTAAATGATCTATCTTCTTTCATTTCTGACTGTCTAGTCGTACAATATGCAGATGACACTCAACTACTCCTTAGTGGTGATATTATTAACCTCCCAGAGCTAACTTTAAGAGCAGAAAACACTCTGTCAAAAATTAAAACCTATTTCCAAGAAATTGGGCTGTTAATTAACGAAAGTAAAACACAGTGCATATTTATTGGTTCAAGGTTCCACATAGCACAAATTCCAGAAAACACAACAATTAATTTTTGCGATAATATTATCACACCTAGCAAAACAGTCAAAAACCTAGGAATTCACTTTGATAACCACATGTTGTTTGATTCCCACATAGATAAAGTATGCAAAAAGGTTACAGGAACATTAATGTACTTATCACGTATAAAAGACAATTTTGAGACTACCACTCGAATAACTGTTGTTGAATCTCTAGCCCTAAGTCATATTAATTACTGCACAACTGTTTGGGGATCTACCACTAAGACTCAGATAAACAGAATACAGAAGCTTATTAATTTTGCAGCTCGAGTTGCCCTGGGAGGAATAAGAAAATATGACCACATCACACCAGCTCTCAATAAACTTGGGTGGCTGCGGGCAGAAAATAAGGTCGCTTATGCTATTTATGTTTTTGTATTCAAAATTTTGGACCATCATTATCCTAGCTGGCTATTTGATTTAAAAACAGTCAGGGATATAAGGGGAACCAACACAAGACAGAGCAGTGAGCTCTTTATTCACAGAACAAACACAGAAGCAGGTTCAAAGATGATCACTATCAAAGGGCCAACACTCTGGAATAATATTCCAGAGCATCTTAATAATGCATCCTCCTTCACAGCTTTCAAAGGCAAACTATATAGTTTTCTTTTGGACAAATAGTTGCTGCTCATTAAGAACTAATTATTCTCATTGTAAGGAAACAAATATGGAAATGATGCCGATAATAACGATCCTGTATCTAGTGGCATACTTACTACTTTATTATTAACATTATTGTTAACATTTTTAGTACAGCATTATTATTTTCTATGAAAGCTACATTTAATTTAGCTATATGTCTAACCCTCTTATTTATTAGTTTAATTACATGTCTACTTATAAGTTACTATTAATGTTGAATAACCATTGTACAAAATGGAAACAAATGTTTTGATTTTGATTTGTTTTGATAATCCGTAGGATATATCAAGAGTTTGACAGTTACAGGGAATTAATAACAATGACACGTGAACTGGGAATCAACAACAACACGTGAAATGGGAATCAACAACAACACGTGAAACGGGAATCCACAACAACAACACGTGAAACAGGAATGACCAATGTTTCGATGCCTATTCTAATGGCTGGCTTTCTGAAATTGGTTCTTGAAAAAAGTGTTAAGAAATAAGGTATATATAAAATTATAATTTGAAAAAAAAAAAAAAGTTAGTACTCGAGTTGTCCAAACTGTTTCAGAGTGAAAGAGTTATATAATTTCATCACATCCCGGTAGCCATTTGAGCTAGGAAAATGGGTGTTTCCGTCAGTTCCTTTTCATCTGGTTCTATTTAACCTCTTCTCAAGCGACGGATGAAGGCACTCATTCGAAAAGGCTTCGACAACGGCCTCAAGGGCACGATGGAGACAACGGTCTCAAGGGCACGATGGAGACAACGGTCTCAAGGGCACGATAGAGACAGCGGTCTCAAGGGCGCGATGGAGACAACGGTCTCAAGGGTACGATGGAGACAACGGTCTCAAGGGCACGACTGCATCTTGTGTCTTCAGAATCTCTCTTGAAGACTTTCTTCAGAAATAACCACGACATGATGTTAACGGAAAGTAGTTTTTTTTTTTTCACTGTGCGGAACTAATTATGGGGGGACATAGACATGTTAGAGCTGGTGAAGTAAGGCTTGATTCCCTTCCTAACACCCCACGGTTGGCTCGATCGCGGGTGTGTCACTTCTTGAGTCAAGTTCTCTAACCACTACGCTGACCCCTTGTGTTTTTGAGTCATATGTGCCATGTCTTTGGCAAGGATTCTTAAACAGAAACGCTTGTTAAAGAATGATCTGACTGGCACTGCGGTGGCTAACTCCCCGAATGATCTGACAGGCACCGATTGGCAGGCATTAGTGCCCTCGTTAACCTTCGATAAGTAGCGGTTGGCTCGTTAATCTTCAAACGAGGGGGCATGGACGTCATAATGGATAACATGACTGCCTTTTGAAGGATGGATAGATTAGAGGGCGGATGAGAGAGGATGAGGAGGATAAAAGCGTATCATTGGCATGTGTGGATGTAGGCACTCCCTGTGTTCCATTAGTGGATATAACAGTCTCAGAAGTTTTACACATAGCATTGACACTGCACTAATTAGCTAGTTCAAAATAAAGAATATTATGATGAGCGAAACTTCTCGAAGATAAATAATGAATTAAGGCACTTGAGAAAGAGAAGTATACAAGTATAACGGAAATGGCAGTAATCTATTCACTTGAATGGGGGTGGACACAGACAGATTAGATCTGAGGAACTGAAGCTAGATGGCCTTCCTAGCGCTCCACAGTTGACTCGAATACGGGCTTGTCACTTCTTAAGTCGAGCACTTTAACCACTGCGCTATCGCGGACCCTTGAGTGCAACAAGAGCGTTCATTGTAATTTCGGAAAGATGGATGGATTCGGTTTTACGTCACGAACTCCCTTTTTGACTAAGGGCTAGGACGGTTGCCTTCTTGCGAAGGACTTGTTTTGGCAGATGTAATCGTTACCCTGAGTGTATGCCCTTACTAACCTCAGTCCGTGACGTGAATTTAAAATTACTGATCAAATAATGAGGGGAAAAGGCATAACCTAGAGGGGAAACTGCTATAGGAATGCGGAACGAATGATAATTGAGGAATAACGGAATACACACATTAGAACGCGAAGAAAAGTGATACGAAACGAGGTTATTCAGTTAGGAATTGGTCCAGGAACGATGTAACTGCGGCCGGGAATGTGAGGGAATGAGGCACCGTGGAGGGGAACTGAAAAGGGACGCGGCACCGTAGAGGGGAAACTAAACAAGGAATGCGGAACTAATGGTTATTGAGGAACCGCGAAAAATTTATACATTTGGGGGTATTCTGGGAGATTCTCTTGCTATCCAAGAATACACGAAAATATATCAAAGTAATTTATTTTCGATTTCCTCCTAATCAACGATCAACAAGAGTAAACATATTTTATTTCCAGATTACATTGGTTATGAATAGAGAATCTTGTATGATAAAATATTTAAAATATCAGATTTCATATATATATATATATATATATATATATATATATATATATATATATATATATATATATATATATATATATATATATATATATATATATATATATATATTATAGAAAAGTCAACTAAAATGGTACAATTACATGTCACAAGTAAGTAAAAGTTAAACAAAATTAAGTGCCAATCAAGATGAGTAATACATGAGGAATGTAATTATTACGTACTGTTTGGGATTACAAAACTGACTCTCTTGCCCTTGTTGAGCCCTGTGTAGTGAAAAAAAAAAAATTCAACCAATGATCTTACATATCAAATTTTATACTCAATGAAACTGCCAAGTTTGACCCTCCTCTTCTGACCCCAACTCCAACTGGATTTGCTGATGGAAGTATATGTACAAATTAACCATAGGTTTTAAATTTAGGGCCATTCTGGGATGGTGCCAGGCACTGTGTGATTTGAACTGCAGATTTGTCAATATTATTATTTTTTTAAATCAGGCATGTAGAACTCCGTTATTTATTGTAGACATCATCATTATTATTATTATTATTATTATTATTATTATTATTATTATTATTATTATTATTATTATTATTATTGTAGTCACCGTGGCTCAAGTGGTAGCGTCCGCGACTCTGAGGTGTCAGGTCGAGGGTTCGCTCCCCGTTACGGTCTGAGGTTAGCAAGGACATGCACTCAGGGTAACGATTACATCTGCCAAAACAAGTCCTTCGCAAGAAGGCAACCGTCCTAGCCCTTGGTAGAAAAGGGAGTCCGTGACGTAAAACCGGAACATTATTATTATTATTATTATTATTATTATTATTATTATTATTATTATTATTATTATTATTATTATTGAATATTTCTTCTCCAATTGGTTGTTTTCTGTTTCCATGTTTTTTTTTTTTTTATTTGGTCTTAATATCCGAGCTGGACCGTGCTGTGTTGCCTTGTCAGACGGAAGGACTTAACACAAAAGTCTTTTCATGTACAAGCTAATTATTTTCTTCTTTCTTTGGCTCCTCCTTATTGCGTCTTCTTCTCCTCCTCTTCTTCTTCTTCTTCTTCTTCTTCTTCTTCTTCTTCTTCTTCTTCTTCTTCTTCTTCTTCTCTTCCTTGTTCTTCCTCTTGTCTTCTTCTTCTTCTTCTTCTTCTTCTTCTTCTTCTTCTTCTTCTTCTTCTTCTTCTTCTTCTTCTTCTTCTTCTTCCTCACGTCCTTATTCCTACATCCGCTTGTCCTTTCACATTCATCCAGCTCCTTACTCCTCTTCCTTCATCCACATCTTCCTAATTCCTCCACCTCCTCCTACTTCTTCCTTCCCATCCTCCTGATAAGTAATCATCCATTCCTCTTCCCCATTTCCCCCCCCCATTCATGCACCTCCTAACTCCTCATTTTTCATCCCCATCATCCTCTTTCCTCCTCCCCATCATCCTGAATCAGCAGAAGGAAGAAGTGGGTGGGGTTGGGGTGGGGAATGGGGAGATGAAGCAGTGACGTAGAAGTGTTAATCTCTTCCTGAGGCTTTTGGAGCGAATATCAGAAATTCTTTTTTGTTTGTGGAAAAAATCATCATCCGTGATATTGGCAGCCATTACAGCAATGGAATAGTTGAGAGGTTTCCATCCCACGTCAAAGGGAAAGGCAAGCTCTGGGAAGATGGAAAAGGAAGAGACTGGAAGAAAGATGTGGGTAGTAGATAAATTGGAAACGCACAAAAAACAACAACAACAACAACAACAACTTAGAGATATAAATAGAGATACAGAGAAGTTAAGTAATGCATAATAATGGAAAGGACGTGAGCGAAGGAAAGTAGATTAAATATAGATAAATATAGATATTTATTCATCGAAAATGGAGATGAAGAAGTGTTCGGGAAAGTACAAGAGAGACTAGAAAGATAGCTTGATGTATAGATAGGTAAACATATTGATAGATAAACTTATAGATAGGCAGGAAGACTCATAAATTGGTAGATAAACAGGTAGATTGATAAATTAGTGGACTGGGTAGGTATATAACTAAATATCCAGATAGGTAAAATGATAGATAGATAGGTTATTAAATACGGTTCGGTGAATTAGTAAATAGATACCTAGGTATATAGAAAACTTACCAGGTGCTAGACAAATCACTAGATAGATACTTAGGTACACAGATAAACCAATTGATAGTAAATTAGGTAGATAAACAGACAGATTACCAGACAGGCAGGCATATTTATAAGCAAATTGGGAATTTAATTTTAGTATGTACAGCGCATTCCATTAATACTGTAACTTGGGTAAACAGACATTAATGTACAGATAATTAGGCAGATAAACAGACAGACAGACAGACAGCCTAACATCTTTAAAAGCAGAATAGAATGTATTTCCAGTTTGTGCAGCATATTGCATTTATTAATGCTTTCTATATCTTTTTTTATGCCTCTCCCCTCCAGCGTTGGAAACCATGGAATTTGATATTACAATCCTGTAACTTTTTATAGAGAAATGCAGATTAATGTACTTTGAAGAAGAGTGTGCGGATTGTGAACATTAATAAGCACTTACGTAATGGGTAGGATATTACTGATTTTGTGTGTATGTGTGTGCGTGTGTGTATGTATATATTTTTTGTATATATATATATATATATATATATATATATATATATATATATATATATATATATATATATATATATATATATATATATATATATATATGAGCAAGGCATCAAAGAGGACTGCATAATTTACATAAGTCATAAAACACTATGCCTCAAATATACACGATGAAGAGTGTATTAGAGAGAAGCGTCTCTCATCGAGGTAACAATTCTCTTCTCCAGTATATATATATATCTGTGTGTGTGTGTGTGTGTGTGTGTGTGTGTGTGTGTTGTTGTTGTTGTTGTTGTTGTTGTTGTTGTTGTTGTTGTTGTTGTTGTTGTTGTTGTTGTTGTTGTTGTTGTTGTTGTTGTTGTTGTTGTTGTTGTTGTTGTTGTTGTTGTTGTTGTTGTTGTTGTTGTTGTTGTTGTTGTTGTTGTTGTTGTTGTTGTTGTTGTTGTTGTTGTTGTTGTTGTTGTTGTTGTTGTTGTTGTTGTTGTTGTTGTTGTTGTTGTTGTTGTTGTTGTTGTTGTTGTTGTTGTTGTTGTTGTTGTTGTTGTTGTTGTTGTTGTTGTTGTTGTTGTTGTTGTTGTTGTTGTTGTTGTTGTTGTTGTTGTTGTTGTTGTTGTTGTTGTTGTTGTTGTTGTTGTTGTTGTTGTTGTTGTTGTTGTTGTTGTTGTTGTTGTTGTTGTTGTTGTTGTTGTTGTTGTTGTTGTTGTTGTTGTTGTTGTTGTTGTTGTTGTTGTTGTTGTTGTTGTTGTTGTTGTTGTTGTTGTTGTTGTTGTTGTTGTTGTTGTTGTTGTTGTTGTTGTTGTTGTTGTTGTTGTTGTTGTTGTTGTTGTTGTTGTTGTTGTTGTTGTTGTTGTTGTTGTTGTTGTTGTTTTACGTCACGAACTCCCTTTTCCACTAAGGGCTAGGACGGTTGCCTTCTTGCGAAGGACTTGTTTTGGCAGATGTAATCGTTACCCTGAGTGTAACACTTATATAAAGCTATTAATTAGTTATGTACAAGGATGAAAATAATTCTTGTAATGTATAATGTAATACATAAAAAAGTGTTGATTATGTACATTGATAAGTAAATTCGTATGTGTTTAAATAAGGTAACTTTTTATGTACATCTTTGGATATAAAATACTTATATTGTACATATTCTTTTATAATATTGCCAGATATAAGCAATGACAAAATAAGTTTGTAATATCCTCTATTAAAAAAAAAAATCGATTTTGTACATCATTAAGTGAATTTGAAATGTAGTCACCGTGGCTCAGGCGGTAGCGTCCGCGACGTTCAAGCGTCAGGTCGAGGGTTCGTGCCCCGCCACGGTCTGAGCTTAGCAAGGTCATGCACTCAGGGTAACGATTACATCTGCCAAATCAAGTCCTTCGCAAGAAGGCAATCGTCCCAGCCCTTGGTAGGAAAGGGAGTCCGTGACGTAAAACACGCTTTATTAAGTGAATTTGAAATGTGTTTGATATATTGATTTATATGTACATCGGTAAATAATTACACATTCTTAGTTTTCCTGTCTCTTGATGTACAAAATGTGCATTATCTTTCAGATAAGAAAAAATAATAATTTTATGATCTTATATAAAAAACTACTGGGTATTCAATATAGGTGAAATTTTATATGGTTGGATATATTAGTGAGTATATATATATATATATATATATATATATATATATATATATATATATATATATATATATATATATATATATATATATATTACTAACGAGCATGTATAATCGTCGTCATCTCATCCTCCTCTTCCTCCTCCTCCTCCTTTTTCTCCTCCTCCTCCTCATTCCTCTTCATTTTCCCCCTGTTCTCACCCCCCGTGTGTTTCGTTGATATCAACCTTCGTCCAATATCCATTTCGCCCTTCAATAAACCTCAGTATCCGTGAAGCTTAAGGAAAGTCACAACCCAAATTTCAGGTTTATCGAGGCAGTGCCGCGGCTGCATTGTAAAAACAGTTTAGAGAGTGCCACAATTGATGACGTTCGACAGGTTAGGAAAACCTTTAGGATTTTGGATTTAATAAGAGGATTTAGAGCCATGCTCATGCCAAGAAGGACCCGAGGTCAACTTCCAACTAATTAAAGAATTATGTGGCACTCTAGTGTGTTTTGGATAGCTATTTAGGCAGTGTCACAGTTGATATAACATTCGACAGGTTTGGAAAACCTTTTGAATTTAGGGTATCATTGGAGTCTGAAGATTTAGTGCCCTGTTCATGCCAGGAAGGACCTGAGGTCAACTTCCAATTACTTATATAGGCAGTACTATATAGTGCCTTTTAATAGCTATTTAGACAATGCCACAATTGATATGACATTCGACAGGTTAGGAAAGCCTTTTGAAGGTTATGTGGCTTAGAGGATTTAGAGCCTGGTTCAAGACTAGAAAAATCCTCTGGAAATAAATGTTTGTTTGTTTGTTTGTTTGTTCAACTACATAACATATTACTGGATTAATATATACCAGAGTGCATCAATTTAGAATGTGCAAATGCCCGCAAGTATTTATAAACACACTCACGTATATATAGCAAGTCAGGCCCACTTGGAATATTGAATTTAAATGCAGTCAGAGTATCAGAGCTTTTTCTGACAGCCAGGAGGTCTTGAGTTCGATTACGTGAGCGATTCAAGTCATATTTCAAGCACTGTATGCTGAGCTGTAAAGGCAATATGGCTTGTGCCAGATTTGATATTCTGCTCGACAAGTTAGAAAAAATTACCTGGGAACTTTTTATTTAACTTGGTTAAGAAGTTTCAGTGACCGTCTCCCCCTCACGGACTGAGGTTAGTAAGGGCATACACTCAGGGTAACGATTACATCTGCCAAAACAAGTCCTTCACAAGAAGGCAACGTCCTAGCCCTTAGTAGAAAAGGGAGTTTGTGACGTAAAACCAAATCCATTAATCCAGTGACTGTCTCACGCCAGGTGACCCATTGTTCGATTCCCAACGGAACTCCATATTTCTATGTAAATTTTCTTCTTATCGATCATAGCTACATGCATACATATAAAATGGTTGCAATCCCCCTTGTAAGGGAATGGCCAGGTCAAAGAACACATTTACCAAGAGACAAACATGCCTCGAACTTTCCTGTTAGCTTAATGGAAATAAAGGGTTGCAACAATTTTTCCCCAACAACCCTACTTGGGTCACCCTCGGAATAAGTGGGCAAAACATCATCTGCCGCGAGACCCGACAACCGCAGCTGGTTTACCCTCACGGCTTCATCATATGGCGATCCAATCATATATATAATACATAACTCATTGAAAAATAATCATTTTGCTGTGTGCTTGCATTGATATTGTTATCAAGGGATGGAAAGTGTTTATAAGGAAAATTTGCTGCTTTAGTGTATCTCCGTGAGCCTATATCTCCGTGAGGTTATTAGTTCAGCACCTCAGCTCCCGAACCTCATGAAGAGGGATGAGAAGGACAGGGTAGTGGCATCCGTTGTATGGTTAGATATCTCTTCTCAAGTCAGCAGGCTTAGTGATTACTCCTACTTGATATCAGGAGCAAGTGATGGATCAGTATGTTAACAATGTCAGACGTCGGTAAAAGGAAAAATACATTTCTCAAAAAAAAAAAAATAATAATAATAAAGAAATCAAACTTGCAGGTGACCTGCCTTGAATATTTTAGGTTTGACCTAGCTTGAATATGCTTACAGGTAAGCAAATTTTATCGCCTGAATGCGACACTGCATATGAACTCGATAAAGCGAAATAAAGAAAAAAATGAAAGAAAAAAAAAGTAAAATATCTAATACTTTATTCCTGTATCTTTTTCAATTATATATATATATATATATATATATATATATATATATATATATATATATATATATTATATATATATATATTATATATATATATATATATATATATTACAGAAGGGTATAGGACGACCTCTATTGCCTTTAGAAGTACTGTTCCACCATTAACTCCACACATTTAATGGTAAGCTCACATGGGAGCACTCAAGTCGCAACTATCCTCTCCTTTTTGTTTCCAAATAGCTCAAACGGAGATCTAAGCTGAACACACAGCTATTTTTTTTTTGCCAAATGTACTCATTTAAACTGCTGATTTGACAGTGTCTATCATACAAGGAATGTTCAGTACCGAGACATTAATGTACGGGTATTGTTAGTATCAATTTACAACGTTAATTACAAGCTTAATTACAGTGCGTAATTAAGATATCTATTACTTACTTCATGTGATGTCACTGATTACTTGATAACAATAATGGCGATGTCCTGTAGAGAGCTTCCCATGGTTACATACGATACGTACATACATACGTACATACATACATACATACATACATACATAAAATCTCCATATATATCATATGAAGGATGAAAATGTGAGAAATCACTTAGGTTTTGGAGCCTAGGCCGAAGTAGGGCCAATATAAAACATGATTAATAGCCGCGGCCTTGAAAGGAATTTCCAACTTAGAGGGTCACTAGAGAACACAAAGTTTGGCCCTCTCCCTAGCCGTATGGATAATATATATATATATATATATATATATATATATATATATATATATATATATATATATATATATATATATATATATTATATATATATATATATATATATATTTATATATATATATATATATATATATATATATATTTATATGTGTGTGTGTGAATATACATTAGCGTATTAATTTAGATGCCATGCTAATAAGTATAATATATTTTATATTTTGTTCATGGTAATTGATAGCATAGGTACTTGTTGCATGAGTAAATGTGAATTAGTACTTTAATCTATCATTGTCATTTATAAAGTGTCATTGACCTGGTATGAATGTATATCAATATTTAATTTAATTTTTGTTTAATTGGAAAACTGTCAGTAAGTTGTATATTAATGAGACAATATTTGTTTTTAATTTAGAGTTAGACTAGATCTTTAGGGACCCTACTTTTCACGGTGAAATTTGTATATCATTTCAAATATTAGATTGGGCCATGGCACCAGCTGCCTGTTGTGATACTACAGCTGAAGGTATTTTGGACTTAAATAGGACTGTCCAGGATAGTTTGATGTATAGTCAATCTTCAGTTACGGTTCTGTTTCTGTGCCTACATCTACAGCGAATATTTTTGGATCTTCGTTACACATCTCTTATCATCACTATACATCTAACACGTCACAACACTCTCCTTCTCTCTTGCTATTTACAATGTTTTCTTCGTGCTCAGGTCCGATAAGGGCAGTTTTATTTTTTGTTTTTTTACCCGTCCTGGTGTCACACTCTTAAAGAAAAAAAAATTACATCTATTCGCGCCCCGTCACGGACTGATGTTAGTAAGGGTATACACTCAGGGTAACGATTACATCTGCCAAAACAAGTCCTTCGTAAGAAGGCCACCTTCCCAGGCCTTAGTAGAAAAGGGAGTTCGTGACGAAAAACCGAATCCATCTTTTGTCAGTGATTAGAAAGCTCGACTCGGGAAGTGACAGATCCGAAATCGAACCCACCGCTGGGCGTTAGGAAGGTCATCCAGCCTTAATTCCCCAGCTCCTACCTGTGTGCATCCCCCTTTTGCTGACTAATAGTAATACATTAAACGTAAAATTAAAATAATGCGCGTTTTGGGGGTGGACTTCGAGTGTGGGGCTGGGAAATTAATACTGGATGCCCTTCCTAACGCCCCGCGGTGGAGTCGACTGCTATAGTCACTTTACTTTTCGGTACCCTACCAATTTTAGCGCATACTCCCTATTAATCCCCGTTATAAGGGTGAACGGACAGGTTGGAGCTGGGGGAATTATTGCTTGATTCCCTTCTCAACCCCCCGCAGTGGGGTCAGCCTCGGGTCTTATCACTCACTTGAGTTGAGTGGTCTAATCACTACGCTACAGCGGTACACTACCCTTAGTAAAGTCATAGACGGAAAGAGCATTTTTATGTTGCTCAAGGTGTTTTCCATCACTCTCTTCGAGCGCTTTATCTTGTTATGCTCGTTACCTGGCCTTGGTTATTTCCATTTTATTAGTTCAAGCTTCTGCTTCAAGACAGCAGCTTGGATTAATCACTATTTTTGTATCCATTATCTCGGGTATGACCCAAGCAGTTATTGACAGTCATGTGTTTTATTATTTTGTTTTATGCATTTATTTATCTTTTTATAAATTAGTTATTCAATTAATGTCTTTTTTTATGTGGTACGTATGTGTCTCTTCTCAGTATGTATGTATGAATGTATATATATATATATATATATATATATATATATATATATATATATATATATATATATATATACATATTAATGTGTATATATATATATATATATATATATATATATATATATATATATATATATTTATATATATATATATATATATATATATATATATATATATATATATATATATATATATATATATATATATATACATATATATATATATGTGTGTGTGTGTGTGTGTGTGTGTGTGTGTGTGTTTGTTTGTGTGTATGTATGTATGTATGTATGTATGTATGTATGTATGTATATATATATATATATATATATATATATATATATATATATATATATATATATATATATATATATATATATTATATATATTATATATATATATATATATATTTATATATATATATATATATATATATATATATATATATATATATATATATATATATATATATATATATATTCCATTTCTTCTTCTTTTGTTAAAATAGTGCACCTCGTTATATATATGGGTTACTACTGCCGAAGGCGCAGAAGGAGGTGTGGTACCGATGCATTAACCTGATTGTGTGCTGAGGACCCAAGGGCATCCCCTTATTTTTCCCCTCTTCACATTTATTTCCTCTATTTCACAGTATAATCTCCACTTTCTTCCTGTTGTTTTGCTTCCATGGTTTTGCCTCTTGCATTTTATTTTTGTAACTTTGTGTTTTATGTCTTTTTGCCTATTTTTATGTCTGTTTTGCTTATGTCTTTTTGCTTGATCATTTGTTAGTGTATGTTATTGCCTATTTTATATATATATATATATATATATATATATATATATATATATATATATATATATATATATATATATATATATATATATATACGTGTGTGTGTGTGTGTGTGTGTGTGTGTGTGTGTGTGTGTGTGTGTATGCACGTGTGCGTGTCCGTATACATAAATATAGTTCCTTTTTTTTTCTCTCTCTCTCTCTCTCTCTCTCTCTCTCTCTCTCTCTCTCTCTCTCTCTCTCTCTCTCTCTCTCTCTCTCTCTCTCTCTCTCTCTCTCTCTCTCTTATGCCATCATCAAAGAAGCTTTCCTTCTTAGTGTAACTTCAG
>JAXCGZ010023928.1:7500-21105 GCA_037179515.1 Halocaridina rubra | reverse complement strand
ATGGTCAAGTTTTTAAGTTAAGATGTGTGTTACCAGAAAGGAGACAAACTGAGTCACTAAATAGCACTTATATGGAGATATAAAAATTCTGTGTGAAGGTAAATTAGAAGTTTTTCTCTTTTCTTTTTTTTTTCCTCTTTCTCGTCTTCTTTCTATATTCTGTGAGAGGGAGAACATAAAAATGAAGCCATCTCTGTCCCAAACCTCTCCCACCCATGGGTCGGGAGAAGGGGTAGTCATCAGAGGACTTAAGCAGAGAATCAAGAAGTTAGAGGAAATGGTTACAAGCCTTGATGATAAAATTCGGAATATGGATGGAGAAATGAAAGAGAATGAAACACTCAGAGAACAAATAAGATCTTTGGAGGAAGCAAATAAAGCACAAGGGCAGGAGAGAAAGGAACTAGAAAAAAGAATAAAGAAGCTGGAAGGGGAAAAGAGTCAACTAGAATCTAGAATTTCTAATCAAGAAGATAAAAGCAAACAGCTAAATGACAACCTAAAGGAATTAGATGTTAGTTCACTGCTATCTTCTGAGAGAGACGAGATTGCTGCTTGGAATGTTCAGATTAAGGAAAACATTGAACAGTTCAGAAAAGAGTTCCAGGAGCTGAATATGGAAAATGATGCCATGAAAACGTCCTTTGCTGATGCACTAAAGGGGAATGTGGCAGTAAAAGAGGCTGTAAAGGTGGTGGCACTGGAAAACATACAAACAGTTGACTATAAAGAGACAGTAATCGAAAAAATGAAAGACGTTGTGATGGAAAGGGCAAACCCACTCATCAGACAGGCACTTGATAAGGAGAAGACAGTGGTAATCTCAGGCATAAGTGAATCCCAGGAGCCAACATGGCAGGGGAGACTTGAAGAAAATAAAGCTAGGGTTGTAGACCTGATAAGAAAGCTTGGAGTAGTATGTGGTCCTGAGGATATTGTAAACATACACCAACTAGGTAAATATTCGAGGGAAGGAAAGCCGAGACCAACAAAAGTAACCTTTGAGAGAGGGGAGACATGTAGGGAAATATTGTTGAGAAAAAAAAGTCTAAAAGACCTTCAAGAATGCAAAGAAGTGTTCATTAGACGATACAGAACACAGGAAGAGATGGGAAAGATCAAAAACTTGTTGCAAGAGGCAAGAAGGTTAAATGATGAAAGAAATGAAGAAGAGAAGAAAAATTTTCGTTACGGAATACTTCCAGACAAAGGGGAGATAAAGAAGATAATGACAGAAGATCAGGGGATGGGGCCTCATTAAGATTGTTATACACAAATGCTGATGGATTAGCTGGTAAGGCAGTAGAATTAAAAGATAGGATTCACAACAGTAAGGCAGATATAGTAGCAATTACAGAGACTAAGTTGAGTGAGGACATAAACAGTGTCACAGTTTTTCCTAAGGGCTTCAGAATACTAAGGGTCGAAAGATCTGAGAGGACTGGTGGAGGGATAGCACTGCTCATAAGTGAGAGGATTCAAGTTGAAGAGATAAACTTGGCTATAGAAAGTGAGTTCAGGGAATTTCTTGTTGCTCGCATAAATACTGGGTCAGAGAGCATTATAATAACTGTTGTATACAACCCACCAAGGAACCAAAATAGGCTTGAAATTTATGAGGAAAGTCATATAGGTACGATTGAAGTCATAAACTCAGTTGTTAACATGGCGCGGGAGAAAAAATGTAGGATTTTGATTATGGGAGACTTTAATCATAAAGAGATAGATTGGATAAATCTTGACCCACACAGTGGTGAGGACTCCTTTGGGGCAAGATTCCTAGATTGCGTACAAGGGAATTTCCTACACCAACATGTAATGGAACCAACAAGAGCCAGGGGTGGGGATGAGCCATCACTACTTGATCTGGTGTTCACAGATAATGTGTTGGATATTGAAAATATTGAGTATGAACCACCAATTGGAAAGAGTGACCACTGTGTGTTGTTGATGGAGTATATCATTGAAGACATTCTTCCTGAGAGTAGAGGCACTGAGGACATGAGGAGGAACTATCAGAAAGGAGATTACATCAAAATGAATGAGCTTTTTGCAGTTATTGACTGGAGAACCTTATTTTACAACAAATCTGTACAAGAAATGTATGACATCTTTTGTGAGAAATATGGGAAGATAGTAGATTGCTGCATACCTGTCACCAAAGTAGGTGTAATTCATGCCAGAGAGAAATGGTTCGATAATGGGTGTAAAAGAGCTAAGGAGTGGAGAGACAAATGCTGGAAAAGGTATAGGAGGAGAAAAAACATAAATGCCTGGCAAACCTACAAAAGAGCAAGAAATGACTACCTAAGTAAAAGGAGAGAGGCAGAGAAAGATTATGAGAGGGACATCACCAGGAAGGCTAAAGAAAATCCCAAGCTTTTCCACAGCTTTATCAGAGGAAAACTGAAGGTAAAAGAACAGGTTTTAAGGCTAAAGAGAGCGGATGGAAGCATCACTGAGACGGACGAAGAGATCTGCAAAGAATTGAACAAGGAGTTTCAGTCAGTATTTACAGTAGAAAATACCCCACCCCCTCAGATTGCAGTGATAGAAGCTCAAGGGCCGGTATTAGAGAACATCAACCTTACAGCCACAGAGGTATGCAAAGCGCTGATGGATTTAGATGTTCATAAAGCTACAGGTCCTGATGACATATCCCCTCATGTGCTTAAAAAATGCGCAAACACAATATCAGTGGCACTAAGTATCATATTTAAGGAGTCATTGGAGTCGGGGGAGATTCCAAGATGCTGGAAACAAGCAAATGTGATACCTATCTTCAAAAAGGGAAGGAGGGATACGGCTCTGAACTATAGACCAGTTTCCTTGACCAGCATAGTTTGCAAACTTATGGAGAAACTACTAAGGAAACATATCTCTCTTCACTTGGAATCCTTCAACTTTTTGTCAGTGAGGCAACATGGCTTCAGAGAAGGAAGATCAACAGTAACAAACTTATTAGAATTTTATGATGAGGTAAGCCAAATCTTACAGGAAAGAGAGGGCTGGGCAGATTGCATATTCCTAGACTTCCAGAAAGCGTTTGACACTGTTCCACATGGGAGACTTATTAGGAAGCTGCAATCAATGGCTAGAATAGGTGGAAATGTCTTGGAATGGATAAAAACTTACTTAGAAGGAAGGGAACAGAGGGTTAGAGTAAGACACTCAGTGTCTGAATGGAGAAGAGTTAGTAGTGGAGTTCCACAGGGTTCAGTTTTAGGGCCACTTTTGTTCCTTGTATATGTAAATGACCTACCAGACTCTGTAAATTCATTCATGAATATGTTTGCAGATGATGCAAAGATTGTGAAAAAAGTAAAAAACGAGAACAATGGTAGAGAACTTCAGGAGGATCTAAATAATCTGCATGAGTGGTCAGAAAAGTGGCTAATGAAATTCAATACCTCAAAATGTAAGGTAATGAGAATGGGTACAAGTGCAAGAAGGCCCAAGCTTGACTACTCGGTGGCTGGAGTACAACTTCAGGAGACAGAAAATGAGAGAGATCTAGGAGTAAACATATTGGCAGATTTGTCTCCAGAAATACATATAAATGGCGTAGTAAGGGCAGCATATGCATTCTTATCAAATGTAAGGGTAGCCTTCAGGCACATGGACAAGGAAATGTTCAGAAATATTTATGTAACCTATGTGAGGCCAAAACTCGAATATGCAGCCCCCTTTTGGAATCCGCACTTGAAAAAGCACATAGCTAAGCTTGAAAAAGTTCAAAGACATGCCACGAAACTGGTGCCAGAAATACGCAATCTCGGTTATGATGAGAGGCTGAGGGAATTAGACTTACCATCACTCGAAGCTAGAAGAGTAAGGGGGGATATGGTGACAGTCTTTAAATTCCTTCATGGTTATGATAGAGTGGATAGGGATCGATATTTCGATATGGCTGGCTCTAGAACTAGAGGTCATAGTTTGAAGCTTCGGAAGAAAACTTGTTTGCAGGATGTAAGGAAATACTTTTTCAGTGTAAGAGTAGTTGATAATTGGAATTGGCTAAGCGAGGAGGTAGTTAATGCTACCTCAATCCATAGTTTTAAGGACAGGTATGATAAGTATCACTAAGTCTAAAAATGGAACCGATCAGGAGACGGGAAGATACGAGCTTTGGGCTCTTTCCCGTAAACACAATTAGGTAATCAATTAGGTAATCACACACACACACACACACACAAGGGGAATTTCCTACACCAACATGTAATGGAACCAACAAGAGAAAGGGGTGGGGATGAACCATCACTACTTGATCTAGTGTTCACAGATAATGTGTTGGATATTGAAAATATTGAGTATGAACCACCAATTGGAAAGAGTGACCACTGTGTGTTGTTGATGGAGTATATCATTGAAGATATTCTTCCTGAGAGTAGAGGCACTGAGGACATGAGGAGGAACTATCCGAAAGGAGATTACATCAAAATGAATGAGCTTTTTGCAGTTATTGACTGGAGAACCTTATTTTACAACAAATCTGTACAAGAAATGTATGACATCTTTTGTGAGAAATATGGGAAGATAGTAGATTGCTGCATACCTGTCACCAAAGTAGGTGTAATTCATGCCAGAGAGAAATGGTTCGATAATGGGTGTAAAAGAGCTAAGGAGTGGAGAGACAAATGCTGGAAAAGGTATAGGAGGAGAAAAAACATATGCCTGGCAAACCTACAAAAGAGCAAGAAATGACTACCTAAGTAAAAGGAGAGAGGCAGAGAGAGACTATGAGAGGGACATCACCAGGAAGGCTAAAGAAAATCCCAAGCTTTTCCACAGCTTTATCAGAGGAAAACTGAAGGTAATAGAACAGGTTTTAAGGCTAAAGAGAGCGGATGGAAGCATCACTGAGACGGATGAAGAGATCTGCAAAGAACTGAACAAGGAGTTTCAGTCAGTATTTACAGTAGAAAATACCCCACCCCCTCAGATTGCAGTGATAGAAGCTCAAGGGCCGGTATTAGAGAACATCAACCTTACAGCCACAGAGGTATGCAAAGCGCTGATGGATTTAGATGTTCATAAAGCTACAGGTCCCGATGACATATCCCCTCATGTGCTTAAAAAATGCGCAAACACAATATCAGTGGCACTAAGTATCATATTTAAGGAGTTACTGGAGTCGGGGGAGATTCCAAGATGCTGGAAACAAGCAAATGTGATACCTATCTTCAAAAAGGGAAGGAGGGATACGGCTCTGAACTATAGACCAGTTTCCTTGACCAGCATAGTTTGCAAACTTATGGAGAAACTACTAAGGAAACATATCTCTCTTCACTTGGAATCCTTCAACTTTTTGTCAGTGAGGCAACATGGCTTCAGAGAAGGAAGATCAACAGTAACAAACTTATTAGAATTTTATGATGAGGTAAGCCAAATCTTACAGGAAAGAGAGGGCTGGGCAGATTGCATATTCCTAGACTTCCAGAAAGCGTTTGACACTGTTCCACATGGGAGACTTATTAGGAAGCTGCAATCAATGGCTAGAATAGATGGAAATGTTTTGGAATGGATAAAAACTTACTTAGAAGGAAGGGAACAGAGGGTTAGAGTAAGACACTCAGTGTCTGAATGGAGAAGAGTTAGTAGTGGAGTTCCACAGGGTTCAGTTTTAGGGCCACTTTTGTTCCTTGTATATGTAAATGACTTACCAGAGTCTGTAAATTCATTCATGAATATGTTTGCAGATGATGCAAAGATTGTGAAGAAAGTAAAAAACGAGAACAATGGTAGAGAACTTCAGGAGGATCTAAATAATCTGTATGAGTGGTCAGAAAAGTGGCTAATGAAATTCAATACTTCAAAATGTAAGGTAATGAGAATGGGTACAAGTGCAAGAAGGCCCAAGCTTGACTACTCGGTGGCTGGAGTACAACTTCAAGAGACAGAAAATGAGAGAGATCTAGGAGTAAACATACTGGCAGATTTGTCTCCAGAAATACATATAAATGGCATAGTAAGGTCAGCATATGCATTCTTATCAAATGTAAGGGTAGCCTTCAGGCACATGGACAAGGAAATGTTCAGAAATATTTATGTAACCTATGTGAGGCCAAAACTCGAATATGTAGCCCCCTTTTGGAATCCGCACTTGAAAAAGCACATAGCTAAGCTTGAAAAAGTTCAAAGACATGCCACGAAACTGGTGCCAGAAATACGCAATTTCAGTTATGATGAGAGGCTGAGGGAATTAGACTTACCATCACTCGAAGCTAGAAGAGTGAGGGGGGATATGGTGACAGTCTTTAAATTCCTTCATGGTTATGATAGAGTGGATAGGGATCGATATTTTGATATGGCTGGCTCTAGAACTAGAGGTCATAGTTTGAAGCTTGGTAAGAAAACTTCTTCGCAGGATGTAAGGAAATACTTTTTCAGTGTAAGAGTAGTTGATAATTGGAATTGGCTAAGCGAGGAGGTAGTTAATGCTATCTCAATCCATAGTTTTAAGGACAGGTATGATAAGTATCACTAAGTATAAAATGGAACCGATGAGGAGACGGGAAGATACGAGCTTTGGGCTCTTTCCCGTAAACACAATTAGGTAATCACAATTAGGTAATCACACAGTTCAAGGAATTTCTTGTTGCTCGCATAAATACTGGGTCAGAGAGCATTATAATAACTGTTGTATACAACCCACCAAGGAACCAAAATAGGCTTGAAGTTTATGAGGAAAGTCATATAGGTACTATTGAAGTCATAAACTCAGTTGTTAACATGGCACGGGAAAAAAAAATGTAGGATTTTGATTATGGGAGACTTTAATCATAAAGAGATAGATTGGATAAATCTTGACCCACACAGTGGTGAGGACTCATTCGGGGCAAGATTCCTAGATTGCGTACAAGGGAATTTCCTACACCAACATGTAATGGAACCAACAAGGGCCAGGGGTGGGGATGAGCCATCACTACTTGATCTAGTGTTCACAGATAATGTGTTGGATATTGAAAAAAATTGAGTATGAACCACCAATTGGATAGAGTGACCACTGTGTGTTGTTGATGGAGTATATCATTGAAGATATTCTTCCTGAGAGTAGAGGCACTGAGGACATGAGGAGGAACTATCCGAAAGGAGATTACATCAAAATGAATGAGCTTTTTGCAGTTATTGACTGGAGAACCTTATTTTACAACAAATCTGTACAAGAAATGTATGACATCTTTTGTGAGAAATATGGGAAGATAGTAGATTGCTGCATACCTGTCACCAAAGTAGGCGTAATTCATGCCAGAGAGAAATGGTTCGATAATGGGTGTAAAAGAGCTAAGGAGTGGAGAGACTAATGCTGGAAAAGGTATAGGAGGAGAAAAAACATAAATGCCTGGCAAACCTACAAAAGAGCAAGAAATGACTACCTAAGTAAAAGGAGAGAGGCAGAGAGAGACTATGAGAGGGACATCACCAGGCAGGCTAAAGAAAATCCCAAGCTTTTCCACAGCTTTATCAGAGGAAAACTGAAGGTAATAGAACAGGTTTTAAGGCTAAAGAGAGATGATGGAAGCATCACTGAGACGGACGAAGAGATCTGCAAAGAATTGAACAAGGAGTTTCAGTCAGTATTTACAGTAGAAAATACCCCACCCCCTCAGATTGCAGTGATAGAAGCTCAAGGGCCGGTATTAGAGAACATCAACCTTACAGCCACAGAGGTATGCAAAGCGCTGATGGATTTAGATGTTCATAAAGCTACAGGTCCCGATGACATATCCCCTCATGTGCTTAAAAAAATGCGCAAACACAATATCAGTGGCACTAAGTATCATATTTAAGGAGTCACTGGAGTCGGGGGAGATTCCAAGATGCTGGAAACAAGCAAATGTGATACCTATCTTCAAAAAGGGAAGGAGGGATACGGCTCTGAACTATAGACCAGTTTCCTTGACTAGCATAGTTTGCAAAGTTATGGAGAAACTACTAAGGAAACATATCTCTCTTCACTTGGAATCCTTCAACTTTTTGTCAGTGAGGCAACATGGCTTCAGAGAAGGTAGATCAACAGTAACAAACTTATTAGAATTTTATGATGAGGTAAGCCAAATCTTACAGGAAAGAGAGGGCTGGGCAGATTGCATATTCCTAGACTTCCAGAAAGCGTTTGACACTGTTCCACATGGGAGACTTATTAGGAAGCTGCAATCAATGGCTAGAATAGGTGGAAATGTTTTGGAATGGATAAAAACTTACTTAGAAGGAAGGGAACAGAGTGTTAGAGTAAGACACTCAGTGTCTGAATGGAGAAGAGTTAGTAGTGGAGTTCCACAGGGTTCAGTTTTAGGGCCACTTTTGCTCCTTGTATATGTAAATGACCTACCAGACTCTGTAAATTCATTCATGAATATGTTTGCAGATGATGCAAAGATTGTGAAAAAAGTAAAAAACGAGAACAATGGTAGAGAACTTCAGGAGGATCTAAATAATCTGTATGAGTGGTCAGAAAAATGGCTAATGAAATTCAATACTTCAAAATGTAAGGTAATGAGAATGGGTACAAGTGCAAGAAGGCCCAAGCTTGACTACTCGGTGGCTGGAGTACAACTTCAAGAGACAGAAAATGAGAGAGATCTAGGAGTAAACATACTGGCAGATTTGTCTCCAGAAATACATATAAATGGCATAGTAAGGGCAGCATATGCATTCTTATCAAATGTAAGGGTAGCCTTCAGGCACATGGACAAGGAAATGTTCAGAAATATTTATGTAACCTATGTGAGGCCAAAACTCGAATATGCAGCCCCCTTTTGGAATCCGCACTTGAAAAAGCACATAGCTAAGCTTGAAAAAGTTCAAAGACATGCCACGAAACTGGTGCCAGAAATGCGCAATCTCAGTTATGATGAGAGGCTGAGGGAATTAGACTTACCATCACTCGAAGCTAGAAGAGTGAGGGGGGATATGGTGACAGTCTTTAAATTCCTTCATGGTTATGCTAAAGTGGATAGGGATCGATATTTTGATATGGCTGGCTCTAGAACTAGAGGTCATAGTTTGAAGCTTGGTAAGAAAAGATCTTTGCAGGATGTAAGGAAATACTTTTTCAGTGTAAGAGTAGTTGATAATTGGAATTGGCTAAGCGAGGAGGTAGTTAATGCTACCTCAATCCATAGTTTTAAGGACAGGTATGATAAGTATCACTAAGTATAAAATGGAACCGATGAGGAGACGGGAAGATACGAGCTTTGGGCTCTTTCCCGTAATCACAATTAGGTAATCACACACACATAATACTATAAGACACAGATTCGGTACAGTTTTGACAAAGGCATTACAAATTTCTTACTACTATAAATAAGCATAGATATTAATTAGTTGCTAATAAGGATCCGTGGTGGCTCGATAGTAGGGTGCGCGAGTCGGGAAACGACTAACGCTGGGCATTAGAAAGGTTATTCAGCTTTAATCCCCCAACTCCAACATGTGTGTCTCTACCCCCATTCGAATTGAAACTAA
This sequence comes from Halocaridina rubra, assembly GCA_037179515.1. Lineage (NCBI taxonomy): Eukaryota > Metazoa > Arthropoda > Malacostraca > Decapoda > Atyidae > Halocaridina > Halocaridina rubra. The sequence continues at coordinate 11,637 of JAXCGZ010023928.1, read as the reverse complement.
TTGTAATTGCAATTGTTATTAAGGCAACGTTTCACATATTACACTTAGTCCCAACCGAGTGAAGGTGAGCTATAAGGGAATTAAGGCTGGATGCCGTTCCTAACGCCACAGGGAGGGCTCGATTGAGAACCACCTTCCGAGTCCGGAGTTTTAATTACGTCACTAAGACGGTCCCCTCGAAATCACAATCAAAATAAGTACACATGTGATGGAAAGTCACGTATCAGTACTTCAATATATGAATAGTATATACATAAGAGGGCCTAACTTCGCGATAAAAAGGTCTGTGGCGTTATCAAATCTTTCATTGTCCTTATGCAAAACGTGTAGATAAAGAGTTATGCCATTCAATGGGTCTTTATCGTTAGGATGATAGGTGAGAATCTCTGTATGTTATAAACATTATCTTGTCTGTGTCCACCCCTATGCGAATGAGAATTTATAGTCATGAAAATGGCAAAAAAATTGATTAATATTTTTCATTATTATTATTATTATTATTATTATTATTATTATTATTATTATTATTATTATTATTATTATAGTAATAATAATAATAGTAATAATAATAATAATAATAATAATAATAATTATTATTATTATTATTATTATTATTATTATTATTATTGTTATTATTATTATTATTATTATTATTATTATTATTATTATTATTATTATTATAATAATAATAATAATAATAATAATAATAATAATAATAATAATAATAATAATAATAATAATAATTATTATTATTATTATTATTATTATTATTATTATTATTATTATTATTATTATTATTATTATTATTATTATTATTATTATTATTATTATTATTATTATTATTATTAATTGTCTTTTCTAAAACAGTTTTACCTTTATTCCGTGATAAGGAAGGTTGCGTCGTAGCGTCAGAGCGATACCTGAGGTCTCTTGTTGGTAGAAAATGGTCAGGGTACAAAACCTCAGGTATTTTTCTGCAATGATAGCCAGTGGGCCTTCCCTCGATACCCATTCCTGAAAATGATAATACATACACTTACATACATATACAATGGCCGCAAACTTCCTTGTTATGGGGGTTGCCAAGTCATAGCACGCATTCACCAGAAACTAATATGCCTCAGTCATATCTCTTAGTGCCCTGGGGATGAAGGGCTGCCACAGTCCTCCCACCTTACTGTTTGGGTCATCCAATATATAGAGTATATTGTCCAATAGGTGAGTTCTATCCTAGTAAGAGTTTAGCGTCCTCTGCCTCCGATGGCTCTTACTTCCTTTCTTTTTACGTATTTTTTTCTTTTCATTCTCATAGGGTAAAGGAAAGATAACGCCTCCGTGTTCCCTTGCATGTAGTAAAAGTCAATTAAATGGAACGAAGATAGGGGATTCCATGCCTCCCTCAATCTCCGTATGTTCCTTCCAGAAGGAGTCAAGGCTTGTGATTTGACTCGTCCTTATGAAGTGGGTAGCCGAGTCAAATGAAAATTCTTGATATCTATTGGAGGAAAATATTAAGGAAGGTATTCCCAGTACCCTTGCTCTTCCCAATTTAGTCGACTCACGATACGCAGGGAAACACGGAGAAGGTATTCTTGTTCCCAGTTCCAGGAAGTAAAAAGGTAGTATGAAAAAAAGAGAGAGAATTAGCTATGGGAGTCAGCTCCTTACTTGGTTTGAAGCCACTCTATCCCAATATAGAAAGGAGAATTGTAGAATAAAAGAGTAGTCGTAGAAGTAGTAGTAGCAGTAGCAATAGCAGTAGTAGTAGTAGTAGTAGTAGTAGTAGTAGTTACCTCTTGATTAGAAGAACTGGGAGCTTCTGTGCCAAGAAGAGCCGGATTTTTCTTTCCCTGCCAAATGTATTTCCAAGATCGATAACCCATCTGTAGAGAGTTTGAGCTGCACACTGTACCGGTACAGTTTCCTTGCCCTTCTCCCAGTATCTCAAAAATCATAATCATGAGCAGTATGTACCGGGTACCAGAAACCATCATTCTGGAGAGCTAAAAAATTAGATGATGTACCTCTCAAGGTGTTCATATATTAACCTGCAAAACCGCGTTATTGTTCATTTAAAACTTTAAAAAGAATGCCGAATAAAGCGTTAATTTCGTTAAGAAGCCGTAAAGTCTGAAATATTAATAGTAGCGGTATTGTAATTTCTCTCTCTCTCTCTCTCTCTCTCTCTCTCTCTCTCTCTCTCTCTCTCTCTCTCTCTCTCTCTCTCTCTCTCTCTCTCTCTCTCTCTCTCTATCTATCTATCTATCTATCTATCTATCTATCTATCTATCTGTCTATATATATATATATATATATATATATATATATATATATATATATATATATATATATATCTATATATATATATATATATATATATATATATATATATATATATATATATATATATATGAATCATATTTTACCCCGACTGGGACTCGAACCTAAGACACATAATTACTCTGCCAATGCGCTACCAATTACGCCACAGAAGGTTAAAATGGAAACAAACCTTGCAGCTTTAACTGCTATACTAGAAATTAACGCATTCTCTCTGAATGCCACTCTGTTCATATTACTGTGAGGTTGGGAGAAAATGTAATATGAACTGAGTGGCATTCAGTTAGAATGCATTAATTCCTAGTATAGCAATTAAATCTGTAAGGTTTGTTTCCCTTTTAACCTTCTGTGGTGTAGTTGGTAGCGCATTGACACAGTAACTGTGCCCTTGGTTCGAGTCACATTCAGGGTAAATTATTATTCATATTTTCACATATGATAATGTGCTTCTTTGATTATATATATATATATATATATATATATATATATATATATATATATATATATATATATATATATATATATATATATATATATATATATTTATATATATATATATATATATATATATATATATATATATATATAGAGAGAGAGAGAGAGAGAGAGAGAGAGAGAGAGAGAGAGAGAGAGAGAGAGAGAGAGAGAGAGAGAGAGAGAGAGAGAGAGAGAGCGAGAGAGAGAGAGAGAGAGTAATGTATTTCTAAAGTGTTATCTCGAATGGGGACTAGCTTCGATACACAAAACTCTACTCTCAAACAACATAAAGAAACAGACAATAAATTCAGACACTCCTTTTTAAGACTGAAAGAACTTCAAATTTGTAGATAATTGAAAGTCTTTATCAAATGGCTTCAGTTTTTTTCATTACTGAATTAACTCGTATTTTCTTATATTTTCCCTTACTTGATGTGAGGCATCAAATGATGTTCAGATGTTACCTTCTGTAGGAGTGAAAGATTATTGACAACTTTTACTCGGAGGCTCCTTGTAGCCTTTGCTGTCCCGTGAGAGCGAATGCCTTCGTTCATGTCATGAAAGGTATTTATATGGTACACCTGTCAATACGGAGTTGAAAAGAAAGAAGCAAGACTAATGTTTCAAAGCGAGTTTTCAGAGACTGCCAGTAACATAATTCCATTGACGATTTTGGGGGGTAATTTCAGAGTTATTTGTTTACCGTTTTGTCAAAGTTATGTTTTGTTCAACAGGAGAGGATAATAATGGGAATTTAGTTGAGAATAACATCGATAAAGTTGTCGATAAAATCACGTAACATCGCCAATAATAATAGTAATCATATATTGTGAACTACTGAAAATCCATCGTAACCCAGTTGTAAAATGTTTGGTAGCATTGTAAAATGTTTGGTAACATTGAGTTTTATGTCTTTTTGTGATTTTGATGTTTGCCTAGATAAACCTTTGGACTAGAAAGCATTATTGGAAATTTTTTGTCAATAGTGATGATGGGTGGCTCTTTATTTTATTATTATTATTCTACGAGAAAGGGAAAATTGATGGTTTCAGTCTAGGGGGCCGTGGAAGCTCAATAGTAATGTGTGGGAATCGGGAAACCACTTACGCGGGTACGATCCCACTCCTTAGCATCAGGGAAGTCATAAAGTTTTGTATCCCCGGCTCCAACCTCTCTGTGTCCAAACCCATTCAAATGGTGAGCGATAGCTCAGTTGTATAGTGCGCGAACCGGGAAGCGACTAGTGCGGGTACTATCCCGTCGCGGGGCGTTAGGAATAATATCCTGCCACAGTTCCCTAGCTTCAACCTGCTGGTGTCC
>JAXCGZ010023928.1:0-2500 GCA_037179515.1 Halocaridina rubra | reverse complement strand
TTACTCGTTTCTATAACCCTTCATTTTGATTTTAGATAAATCGCTATATATATATATATATATATATATATATATATATATATATATATATATATATATATATATATATATAGATATAGATATGTATATATAGATAGATATATATATATATATATATATATATATATATATATATATATATATATATATATATATATATATATATATAGATATAGATATAGATATAGATATATATATATATATATATATATATATATATATATATATATATATATATATATATATATATATAGATAGATAGATAGATAGATATAGATATAGATATATATATATATATATATATAATGATCTATTTTTCCCCTTATAAGGGGAGTGGCTGAGTCAAGAAAAAATGCACTGACTCTTTGGGAAGAGAAAATACAGAGGAAGGAATTCCCAGTCCCCTCCGCCCCATTTAGTCGACTCTTACAACACGCAGGGGAACACGGAGGAAGAATTCTAGCCACCTTTCGTAAGGAGACTTAGATAAATGACTAACCATTAATCGTTCTTCCTTCTGCTAAATCCGTAATATAACACTTATAGTAATAGCGAGAATGTCTCATTACACTTATAATGCGAAAAAGACTATGCGAGAGGTCGCGTCTTTCATTTGCTATATCTATGCCTATAATCTAATGTTGTAGTCGCCGTGGCTCAGGCGGTAACGTCCGCGACTCTGAGGCGTCAGGTCGAGGGTTCGCGCCCCGTCACGGTCTGAGGTTAGCAAGGGCATGCACTCAAGGTAACGATTACTTCTGCCAAAACAAGTCCTTCACAAGAAGGCAACCGTCCTAGCCCTTGGTAGAAAAGGGAGTCCGTGACGTAAAACCGGAGCAAAAAATGCCTATAATCTAATATATAATTTTAGCCACTTCGAAACCAGCTGAAATATAAAAAAATTAAAAAGCGTTATTTTGATAAGAGTGGCACTAGAATCAGAAGTCATAGTTTGATGCTACATAAGAAAACTTTTATTGCAAGAAGTCAGGGAGTACTTTTTTAGTGTAAGAATAGTTGATGATTGGAATTCGCCACGCGAAGAAACTGTAAGTGCGAAATGCATTCATAGTTTTACGGAACTATATGGTAATTGTTAGTGCGTAAAAATGGGATACAAAACTTAGCACGAGGGTCTGCCCCTCTCTTTTTTCTCTCTTACTTTATTTAATTTTCGTGCTTTTCCCTCCAATTCCCTTATATCCTTAATTTCCTCCCTTTTTTTAATCCCCTCCTATCCTATCCCATCCTAAAAAAAAAAAAAAAAAAAAAAAAAAACAAGGGATTAAGACGAGAAATTACGAGCATAGGTCTCTCTCCTCTGAGCACTAATCGATAACTAAATTAATCTTTTATTATCATCATATTACATGCCAACATTATCTATAGTACAACAAATAATGCATCACATATACCTAAATTTTAGCTATAATACGAAAAGTGTTGCCTCTCTAAAGAATATTTTAGCGGAATACAGATGGTGTTTCCAGTTGTATACTAAAATATTAAATACAATCTGTCTTCACAATTTCTCTGTAAATTCATTCATTGTGTATAACTCGCGTTGATCCTGGTAATAAGTTATTCATATTTTGTTCATAGATTTCATTTGTTTCGTTTATTTAATTCAGTAAATTTATTCGATGCGTAACGTTTTGCGTTGATCCGGTAATGGGTTTGTTATTACTTTGTGTGTGCTTACCTAATTGTGATTACCTAACTGTGCTTACGGGAAAGAGCCCAAAGCTCGTATCTTCCCGTCTCCTGATCGGTTCCATTTTGTGTGTGTGTGCGTGCTTTGACTCGCCCACGCATTTACAAGGGGTTACGGCCGGTATATGTATAAGTATTCATTTACCTTTCATCTTAAGCAGCGTGCTGTCATCTCAATATTACAACAGCTTCTAAGTATGAATACAATCTGAGCGTGGACACGATATAAAATATGGGTTTCAGACCCTCTCCATTAATCGTTAATGAGCACTGTTGCTCTTGCATGATTGTGAATTATGTATTTCGAGATCATGTTAGAACCACCTCACTGTAGGGAGCAAGCCAGCTCATCTTGGTACCTGCCCCAACTTTTGATCAAGGAAGAGGGTTGGTGTTAAACACTGAGCCTATTCCAAAACTAGTTTTCAAGAAGTTAGAGAGAACAGCGACCCATTTGAGTTTGGGAAAAGCTGTTGATGAGTTATTATTATTATTTTTTTTTTTACATGAGAGTTATGGAGGACTTTGCATTTTTTCTTCATTCACTCTAAGACGTAATTTTTATGCTAGATAAAAGTATACGTGTGGTTTGTTTAAACTGATCTTGGTCAAGGTAATTTACAATCCTGATTCAAAACCTATGCGTTTGATGTGAGTCTTAAGTCCATTTTAGCTCTCTGATAAGTGGTGTTGACCTGGAAAACTTTTTTGCCATGGCCAATAGCGGTTTTGCTGCAAAATTCTAAAC
>JAXCGZ010023927.1:0-21120 GCA_037179515.1 Halocaridina rubra | reverse complement strand
CCTGGCAGGCAATTATAGCAGAGATGCAAGGGAGAGACAGTATTTTTAGGTGCAACAAGTGGAAGCAAATAAAATAAAACGAGAATACTAATGAGAAGTTCAGTTACTGGTTCTTCTTCTTTATAATTTTCTTGGCCCGTTGCAGGAAGAAAAATAGGAGCAGCCTTTATATTGGGGCTATACTTCTACACGTACAAGAAGAGTAAATAAACACAATAGAATTAGCTATAAGCTAAAATACAAATTGCAAATAATCATAATCTGCGAAAGTCAAGAAGTGGGAATTATTTTTTTAGTTAGAAAATAACAGTTATGTTACTAATTTAATTACTAAAGCATCTAACAGCCTCTGTTGACATTGAGCGAAACACTCTGTCACAAACGGGAACAGCTGAACAAGCTATTTGAGGACTATGAGAACGTCTTCAACGACCTCCCAGGCATTACCACTACCCTTGAGCATCATGTCAGACTGACTCACCCAGAGCCATTTCGGCATTCCTATGGTCTTCCCCACCAGCTGTCCTTACGGCTGAAGGAAGATCTTGACACTTGGGTCCGCCTCGGAATAGTTGAAAAGAGCATTTCGCCTTGGTGTTCGCCGTTACTGGCAGTGCGTAAGCGAGATGGCAGTCACAGGTTCTGCCTTGCTGTCGTAAGCTTAACTCCCGTACCATCTTTGATGGAGAGCCCATTGCTGACGCCGAGCATATTTTCTCGCTGCTTTCCCAAGCCCGTTACCTGTCCAAGTTGGATTTGGCCAGTGGATTTTGGCAAGTCCCGTTGAGCGAGACTACCAAGCCTCTTACAGCTTTTTCCACAAGATATGGTCTATACCAGTTCAGGGTCATGCCTTTTGGTATGGTAAATGCCCCTGGCTGCTTCAGCAGACTCATGAGGATAGTACTACAGGATCTCGACAATGTTTCATGTTTTATAGACGACATCCTGGTGCATTCTCAGGATTGGTCATCGCACCTCGAGACTCTCCGCAGAGTTCTCACTCGTCTGAACCAGCATGGACTTCACTTAAAACCTTCCAAATGTGAGATTGGTTTCACACAATTGCAGTATCTCGGCCACGTGGTTGGAGAAGGAGTTATGTCCCCTATACATGACAGGGTACAAGCTATTAAGGATATGGAGAAACCTGCTACTGTCACTCAACTGAGATCATTCCTGGGTAGTGTCGGCTACTACCAACGGTTCATTCCACACTTTAATGCTATCGCTGCCCCTTTGCAGCAACTGACCTCCTCGAAGCAAAGTAAATCCTCCCCTGTCAAATGGACAGATGAAGCGGAGAGAGCATTTTTCAAGCTCCGAGAAGCATTGGCAGGTGAGCCAGTATTACAACTGGTAAACCCTGATTTTCCATTTATCTTGCAGACCGACGCCTCAGACGAAGGCCTGGGTGCCGTGCTCTTGCAAGCCCAATCAGACAACTCAGCAGAAGTAGCTCCAGTGCGATATGCAAGCCGCAGGCTTCGCCCTGCAGAGCGAAATTACTCCACTGTGGAGAAGGAAGCTCTAGCTGCATATTGGGCCATAAAGAAATTTGAAGTCCATCTGTATGGCAAACATTTTACACTGAGAACCGACCACCGACCTCTCCTATATTTACAGACTGCAGACAAGCTAAATCCTCGTCTGAAAAGGTGGGCACTTTACCTGAATCTTTTTAAATTCACTGCCCAACATGTTCATGGCAAGGACAATGACCTTGCTGATCTACTAAGTCGACGGTCATTACCCTCAAATGAGGAAGCTGGTGCTGTTAGCCTAAATTTGGCTAGTCAGTAAAGATTACTTCTCTAATGTGTTGTTTATTTTTATGTTTATCTTTTATGTCTTTAATACTGTACTGTACTTGTTTACTTTAGCGTACAAACGTTATTCCTAATGGAAAACGAAAAGAGTGAAGAATAATTTTTTGATCGTAGTTTTATATTTCCCTTTGTGGGACTTTGAAAGCCAGAACTTGGCAGAAACATTTTAGTTTAGTGTTGAATAGCTGAAACTGTTTTAAATCCAGTCGCCAATGTTAGTGACGACGTGGTTCAAATGCTTAATTTGCGTATACTGTATTTTATTTTGTATATTATATTATTGCCTTCTTGCATGTGAAGCATTCATAAACTTAAATATTGATATTCACTGATATCTAATTGTGATTTAATTTTCTTGAAATTTGAATTTGATCACATTTCTTTTATGTTTTGCAAGTCATTTAATGTTTTGTCTACAAGACTTGTTTACTTTTACTAATAGTATCATATGTTCCAGTGGTGGATCCCATTCTTATTATTCATTTGTTCTTTTCCATGAGAAGGATATCTCATCCCTCATAATAACACTGAAGTCACCGTAACTTCCTCTGTTCTTTTTTCGCCTTCTGTAGTAGAATTTTGCTAAATCAATATTCTCTAGAAAGGGCCTTTGTGACAGAGTGTTTCGCTCAATGTCAACAGAGGCTGTTAGATGCCTTATTAATTAAATTAGTAACATAACTGTTATTTTCTAACTAAAAAAATTAAAATAATTCCCTTTAATATAACTGTTATTTTCTAACTAAAAAACTTAATTCCCACTTCTTGACTTTCGCAGATTATGATTATTTGCAATTTGTATTTTTGCTTATAGCTAATTTTAAATAGCTTAGTTACTCTTCTTGTACGTGTAGAAGTATAGCCCCAATATAAAGGCTGCTCCTATTTTTCTGTCTGCAACGGGCCAAGAAAATTAAGAAACACAGAACCAGTAACCTAACTTTTCATTAGTATTCTCGTTTTATTTTATTTGCTTCCACTTGTTGCACCTAAAAATACTGTCTCTCCCTTGCATCTCTGCTATAATTGCCTGCCAGGGACCACCACTAAAATAATCCTTAAAATGAAATCAGAGCCAATTACTGCTCTAGGAATGTCTCCTACAGATGACGTCACGAAGCACCACGAGGAGACGCTCTCTTTTGGCGCCGAGACTGCCCAGAGGCAACATCTCGCCTGGGTGGTCTAAGTTTATTTTCAATATTTTACGTGGCATCTTCACAGGAATTCATCTAGCACAACAAGGAATTCATCTAGCACAACAAGTGCCCTGTATTCTACTCTGCCTGTGTGACAGAGGTAATCATCGAGTTGAGGCCAAAGTCTTGGCATACGTCCGTGGTGCCGGGAAACGAACTCATACTCACCTCCTCCGGGATTCGAGGCAGCATTTCATAAAATTTAATTTGAGAAATTTAATTCAATTCTTTTAATGTCATTGCATTTCCAAAATTAAAAGAAAGTTGAATTCTGAGTTTCATTTAACCGACTAATGGTAATAAACATGGGGTGTTCAAGTACAAATATCTGTCCTGTCTGTTTGTGAGCTCTTAACCGAGCTCGGTACTTTGAGTCCCCTTAGTAAAACAGAATCTTAACACTCTAGCAGCATCATTAAAACAAACCCCCACAGTGCTATAATTTATAATGGTTACATCAGCATCCGTATCCACCTGAAGGCCTGCTGGCTAGTACAGTGGTAACGCGCTGGCTTCGCATTCACGAGGTCGAAAGATCGGTCCCCGTCCAAGACCGAGAGTTTAAGCTGTTTACTGGCAGGAACTGCTGTGGGTGGACATCACAGTGGGGGGTTGGGGCTTGTCCTGGCTGACGAATACCCATTGTAAAATGGAAAAATGGAAATAAAGTTTATAAGTTTATATACACTGCCTGGCCCCCCAACCTTAGTGCGATGTGGGGAGATTCTTGTTATGTTTCTGTTTTACTAAGGGGACTCAAGGTACTGATTTCTGTTAAGAGCTCACAAACAGACAGGACAGATATTACTGTACTTGCACACCCCACCCTTACTACCACTACTCGGTTAAATGAAACTCAGAATTCAACTTTCTTTTAATTTTGGAAATGTAATAATACATTAAAAAAAATTGAAAATTGTAAAAAATTTAGAATATAAAGTTTACGGAATGCTGCCTCGAATCCCGGAGGTGGTGAGCACAATTTTGATTCCGGCACCACAGATAGATGCCAAGAATTTGACCTCAACTCGATCACCTCTGTCACATAGAGTAGAATTGAGGACACTGCAATTGTAGAAACAGAAACGACACACCGTTATTAATGGGAAAACTGAAGGCATGATCACCCAAATAATGAGTTTCCAATATTATTCTACTGGATGAAAATATATTGGTTAGTCACTGCTAACCAGAAATATTTATTTTACCGTATGAACATTCAAAATCATTAATTATTTGCCAGCATTAACGTAAAACAAGTTATTCATAATAAATGAAGAATAATCGAGACAAATGCAGTATGTATTCCTTAAATTGTGGGTAACCATAAACATTTGCAATGCCATAAGGGCAAAATTACCTATTAATTATTTGCAATTTATATGGTAAAACACTTTATTCACAATATAGGAAGAATGTTCCATACTATGAGAAAGATGGGTGAGGAGAATACCATTAAAAATCATGAGAAAAGTGTATGTTTTATTACTCAAACTTAGATGTCTGACATGGCGTGTTCTACCTGAGTAAACACAACAAAACAATAGCGCAATGCAAAGTGCACGAATTAATCAGCACAAACGTTATGCATAACATTCCTCCCTCCAAGAAAAAACATACAAAACTTATAAAAAATGGGTCAAAAAAATATCAACATACAACAATCATTATACAGAATTATCAATATATTATGGCAACAAAAGACATTACAAATTTAATTTTTCTGGTGGCTTAATAATTTTCTTTTATCTCCGTAAAACTGGAGATGGTGATACAATCTGTTTATCATTCACACCACACCTTTCAGTTTCTGAGACTGTGTCTTCAGACTCAATGCAATTACTATCAGGTTGAACTGAAACATCACACTTTTGTGAAGATACTTCAACATCATTAGTGGAACTAGAGGCATAGGAATAATTACTTACATTCGAAGAAACTAAGGGCATTGGAGACTCTCTAGGTGTCTTAATACAAGTACCAGTAAATCTAGGCATAAGCTGATCATGATGCCTCTTCCATGATATATTACCAAAATCATGAACTTGCACCAAATAATTTCTTACACCAAGCACTTCAATAATTTTACCTTCAATCCAAGTCTCTCCCTTCCCAAAAATTTTAGCAAAAACTGCATCACCAACATTGTACATATTTGTCCCTTCAGAGAAAACTTTCTTTGACAATTTTTCCAGGTCTCTGTCTTTGTTAGGGGAACATTTTACAGATACTAAAGTTGTTTTAAAACATCTTCCAAATAGTAACTCTGCTGGTGATTTACCTATACCACTATGCATACTCTTTCTATAATTGTACAAAAATCTACAGATTCTAGTATTCAATGATCCACTGTTGAATTTATTTAAGCCCTCTTTTAAAGTTCGAACTGCTCTTTCCGCCAACCCATTAGATGATGGATTGTATGGGACAGGAGTTAAATGCTGAATACCATTTTTCTTATAAAAAGCTTTAATCTCCTCGGACACAAAATATGGAGCATTATCCGAGACAACAATGTCTGGAATACCAAAATTAGAAAATGTTTTTCTAAGTTATTCAATGGTAACACTTGAAGTCATTGAACTAGTAACTTGAACATCTAGAAACTTAGAATATGCATCTACAATTACAAGAAAATATTTGTTTTCTATGGGTCCAGCATAGTCAATGTGAAGTCTTGACCATGCCTTATCAGGGGTAGACCATGACAACACAGGAGCTTGGTTTGGTTGAAAATTTTTAAAACAAACTGGACAATTCTTTGTAATTTCAGAAATATCTTGGTCAATTTTAGGCCACCAAACCCAATTCCTAGCTTCTGCTTTCATCACATTTATCCCATTATGACCACTATGTAAGTGCTCAAGTATTTTACATCTTAAGCTGGTAGGTATTACAATTCTGTTTCTGTACAAAATTACATTGTCATATAAACTAAGATCAGACTTAACAGAACTATATTCAAGTAATCTCAAATCATTTGTAGACCAACCAAATCTTATATTATGCATGAGTTGACCCAAAACCTCATCTTTCTGAGTACAATTTCTGATTTTTGAAAAAGAAATATCTTCAAAATCTAAAGCTTCAACTAACTTAATGTATTCATTTGGAGTCATGGATTTATGATCATCATCAATAGGCAACCTGCTAAGGGCATCAGCCACAACATTTTCTTTACCCACTTTGTAAGTAAGCTCAAAATCATATTGAGAGAGAAACAGTGCCCAACGCTGAATACGAGCATTGGCATTAGTAGGAATATGACATCTTTTGCCAAATAAACCTAAGAGTGGTTTATGGTAGGTCCTTGCTTCAAATTGTCTTCCAAGTAAAAAATATCTAAAGCGATTCAACCCAAAAACTAAGGCAAGCCCTTCTCGGTCAATTTGAGCATAGTTCTGTTCAGCTGATGTCAGTTCTTTACTAGCAAAATAAACTGGTAATTTTCTTCCATCAATTTTTTGCAACAATACACATCCTACACCAATAGGAGACGCATCCACTTCAACAACTAGTGGACTATTACCATCATAATTAGCCAAAAGGGGACCTTTTGATAAATCAGAGTTTACAATTTCAAAAGCTTTGTTTTCAAGTTCCGACCATTTAAAAACTTTATTCTCTTTTAGCAATTCATACAAGGGGGCCAGCTTGGAAGAAAAATTCTTAATGAATTTACAATAATATGTCAACATTCCAATAAAAGATTGCAACTCTGCAACAGAAGTAGGGGTTGGAGAATCTAGAATAGCTTTGACCTTCTTAGGGGAAGGTATGATTCCTTCACCTGAGATACAAAATCCAAGATATTCTAAAGAAGAAACCTTAACAGCACATTTTTTCTTGTTAATCTGAACATTATGCTCTTGCAAAATTTTTAAAACTTCAATAAACCTAAGATCATGCTGCTCTTCAGATTCACCACTTACAATAATGTCATCTAAATAAGCATCAACTCCCTCTACATCTTTCAACAGGTTAGCAATAAATCTCTGAAATATAGCTGGTGAAGAAAAAAGACCAAAAGGTAATCTTTTGTACTTAAACAAACCTTTATGTGTATTTACTACTAAATACTTTTGGCTTTCTTCACTCACAGAAATCTGTAAATATGAATTTTTTAAATCAATAGTAGAAAAAATCTTTCCCTTACCAATAGATGCTAACAACTCATCTGTTTTAGGCAATGGATATTGGTCACATGATATACATTTATTCAATTCTTTAAAATCTCCACACATACGTACAGACTCCTTATCCGATTTCAACACAGTAACAATGGGGGCAACCCACTCACTATGGTTAACAGGCTCAATTATTTCATCTACAATCAGTTTATTTAAAGCATCTTCAACTAAAGGTTTATAGTGAAATGGAACTGATCTGTGTTTTCTGAATTTTGGAACTACATCACTCTTAACATGAATGTGAGCTGTAATATCTGAAATGGGTTTATTAGGATTAACTTCATAATCATTCAACAATTCTACCACAGAACCATTGACTTTATTAATTTTAGAAGAATCATTAATACCAGACAAATAAATACCTATTTTTGGCATCAAATCTTTACCACATAAGTTAGAATTATGATTCCCTACAACATAAAATGTCTGTTTCACTTGAAGAGAATTATAGTAAACATCCACTCCAAGTATACCCAAAACATTTATTTTGAGATCATCATAAGCATTTAACATTTTATTACAATCTACAATAGACAATCCCAAATTATGAAGCCAATCTTTAGTCAAGGTACTTGTGGTGACTATTCCCAGAATGCCTGCTTTCACTGGTCAATGAATAGTCTACTCTCAGTTTTTTGCAGGCTACCGTACACAAAAATATTTACTCCACCAACTTCAAATAAAGTTGGGCTAAAACTTACTGGCTTATAATTAAATATAAGACAAACTGTACAGTACAAAAGGGGAAGGGCATGAGTTACGTTTGTTTTATAGTTAGTGGAGAACTCCCACTGGTTAATAACACAAATACACTAAATAATATTAACTGAACACTGCATAAATCCAGGCTTAAATGAAAGACTCATCGATAAAATATAAAAATATATTGAAAAAAAGTTAATATTATAATGGAGCAATATTTCAGCCAAAAAGAAAAGGTTAAATTTTACAAAAATAACAAAGAGTTATAGCTCCAGGCACGACTGCTGGACACATCAAAATAAATAACACTTAATATCAAAATAATAATTGTTCAAAATTCAAAAACTTTATGCAATATTGAAACACAGTCACTGCTTGACAAATTCGACAGCACTAGTCCAAGGGGCGAAATGGGAGGCTCATAAATTTACACGAATTTTACTAGTCTCTAACAATAGCTCATCACCTGGTGCCGTCCTCAGAAAGAGTCCTCGTCCGTTCTGTAAACAAATCAGACGAGCATCACATTCTAAAATAAAAGGATATATTTTTATCATATTGTACATAATTAAGGATTTCCTAGGATTTAGATTAGCTTTACAAACAAATTCCAATTATTCATGAGAAAATGATGAAATTAATGACAAAATAAATAATAGTTATAATATAGTCTCTCAATGAATATATTCATGTAGGTAGATGCAATATTACTTATGGTATTACAATAAAACACACACAAGGTATAACTAACGAAACTGTGTGTGATAGACAGATCACCACACTCTCCCCCAAAAAAGGGTAGGAAGCTAAATAAATCACATGAACAAACATAATTGAGTGTAGAACAAAAAACAGAAAATTCAAAGGCATCATTTACAACCTATCCTACTCCAACTGAGTTGAAGGGTCTAACAAATCTGACTCTTTCCTCTGGTAAAGGAGGGGGAACTGGTTGAGAGATCGTCTTGCCAACTGCCTTTTTACACAAAATACATGTTTTTAATATTTTCTTCACAATAACTCTACCTTTAGAGATCCAAAACTGCTTCCTAAGTCCTGACAGCATTTGTCCTAATCCACAATGATGATGTTGAATATGATAATGAACTATTATAAGTTTGGTCAATGGATGTTTGGCAGTTATGTAAATTGGAAATTGTGCTTCAGGAGATAGATCTGAATTCTGTAATCTACTGCCACAACAAATTAACTGATCTTCGTTCAAATGTAAATCTAATTGTTTGACTAAATTAATGAGTTCTGAAGCTGGTTTAGCACTTTGCTCAGGTCGTTTCAAAAATGCAAATAAAGTAGGAAAACTTCGTAACTAGGCTAATCTAATACAAGCATGAAGAGTATTCAACCTGAACTTGTCGTGGAAATAATGATTACAGAACTGCTTTACATATGACATGATTTTCATAACTTTAGTAAGAGATGAATATTTACTCATCTCAAAATGAGGAAGTATGGGTTCATTAACATTAGGTTCTGTTAAAATCTCATACACTACTGTAGAATTAACAATGAACTCTTTCTGTTGTGGATATTCTGATGGATTAAGCAAAAATGAAGGTCCATGTCTCCACATGACATTGCTATTCAACTTTGATACACTAACACCTCTGGTCAATACATCTGCAGAATTCTCTCTAGATGGGACATGTAAAATGTTCAAATCAAACTTAGATCGCAAATTGCGAATTTCACACAAACATCTGATGATGAATCATGATACACCCAATTAATGGCAACATCACTGTCACACCATATAGTGCAACCTTTAAATGCTAATTTCTCATTAGACAAGAGTGTCTGAGCCAATGCTGAGGCTAAAGTAAGTGAGAGTAACTCTAACTTAGGAATGGTGAGTGGAGGATTTGGTGATACTCTTACTTTACTCATAATGATATCACTAGATTTGCTTCTTAAGTCCACAGCATATGCAACTAATCCATAAGCTACTTTAGATGAATCACAAAATATGTGTAAATCTGATACACCAGGGACAATTACATATCTAGGATATTGAATGGTTGACATCTGATTCAAATCTCTGCAAATAGCTGAAAATTCTTGTACTAATGGTTCTGGCAAAGGCTCATCCCAAGAACACTTACTTCTCCATAATTTTGAAATGAATAACTTTCCCTTAATCAAGATTTGTGATAACAATCCTAAAGGATCAAATACACTAGCAATTACAGATACAACTGATCTCTTGGTGATTTGATGATGCACACACTCCTCCTTGCACACTTTCTTACTGGAGTACAATTTAATTTCATCGTTTACAACATTCCAAGAAATTCCTAAAACATTTACATTATTCAGATCCAATTGGTCATGATTAACACCTACTTCATCATTAAATTTTACATCATTACTCACCCAACCTTGTAATGGCATAGAGGCTTCTGCTAAAATAGAATTTACTATGGGATACTCTGTTTTTAACTGTTCAGAGTTTGAACAGGTACAAACAAAGTTATCTACATAGAAATGAGAGATCAGAGACTTAGCTACTGGATGTGAATGTGTCTCCAAGTGATATTTGAGTGTTTTCTGAAGCAAAAAGGGAGATGATGTTGTACCAAAGAGTACTACTTTAAATCTATAGGTAACAACCTTCTGAAGTGTTTCATCCTCGAACCACAAGAATCTACAGAAATCTCTGCAGTTTGGCAAAATACTCTACGTAGGAAGGCTTTGGAAATGTCTGATACAGCAGCTACAGGGTTAGTACGAAATTCAATGAGTGAATCAACAAGTTTATGGGTTAGGCTTGGGCCTGTTAGTAAACAATCATTCAGACTCTTTGATTTTGATTCAGCTCTACTAGAAGCATTAAACACTACTCTAATAGGAGTGGTAGGAAAATTCTTGTAGACTGGATGATGAGGCAAGTAATGAGTCAGTCCGTCTGTAACTGAAGGGCTATCAATTTTCTCAATGAATCCCAATTCAATGTACTCATTAAAAATTTCTGAGCATTGTCCATAAAGTTCTGGACGAGTTGCAAAGGATTTAGCTAGTGACATGAGCCGACCATAAGCTCTTCTATAGTTAGTTGCTGGTCTCTCAGTGCCCTTAAAGGGTAATTCCACAAAATACTGATTGTCTGCCTTCTGGCAAGTGGACTCAAAATGACTCACTGATTGTACTTCCTCAGGTGTTAAAGTTTCATTCTTTTACCAATAACATCTAAATTCCAAAGGTTCTGAACTTCGGACTCAAGGGTTTGTACTCCTACACGAGCACAAAGCACATGTTGCCCATTAACTGTGTTAACTGTCTGAGAAATAATTGCCCACTTTGGCATAGGTCCAAAGATAATCGAACCTGCTGGACTAGACAAAAGTGTAAATCCAGAATAGAAAGTATGGTTGGTCACAAATCTAGAATAGTAATCTGCACCAATTACCATACTTATGTCACTAATCACATCAGACTCAACGTTAGGATCTGCAAGTTTGATCCCCTTTTTTGTGAGTGTTTTTGCAACACTAGCAATGCCAGCTACATATAACGTAGTGTTAACCCTATCATAGACAACAGCATAAATCGGAATACGTTGTGTACCAATGCGTACTACAACACGAACGACGTCACACAAAATGTTTTCGGCTTGATTACCAAATGAAGTCAGTTTAAGTGAGATATGAAACACTGGATTGAGTTTAAGGTGCTTTACTACTGCAGAATGAATGAAAGACCGTTGAGCACCGGTATCTAAAAACATCCTAACTGTTTCACGTACCCCAGCACCAGAAATCATAACAATTGCTGTAGGAAGTGCTACTGAAGGAAGTGGAACCTTATTAGTCTGGACATCTGTTTGAACAGAATTAGCGACACTGTCATCTCTTCCTGACAGGATTCTAAACTTATCATCCACTACTACTTGATTAGTGGGAATGTTACTGTTAAGGTTAGTTCCATTATTAATAACTGTTGGGGCATTAGACGCAACTGACACTTGATTAACTGCAGTACTACGGTTGGTTAGTTTCATGCAGAGAAAGGTATGATGTTTGCCATTACAATTTCTACAATCAGCCGTCTCTCTACACTGTGAGGCTCTATGGCCTTTCTGCATACACACAAAACATAGTTCTAACTCTCTAACTCTGTTCTTCCTGGCTTCATGAGTTGCGTATTAGAACAAAACTTAGTATTATGAATATCCTTACAAAAGAGACAAGGTTTGTTCGAAGTACTTGAATTGCTAGATGACGAATTAGACTTATTTTGAGTCTGGGACACAACTACTTGTTTAGGTACTGTACTAAACCTATGATTAGAATTTGTACTAGAATTCTGACTAGTTACTACTTTAGTTTTGGAATGTGCATCAGAATGTGAACCTTGCTTATTCCTAGACTGATCAGAGAGAATACGAGAACATTCCATGACCTTGATAAGGTGTCCAATACCATCCTTCAATTGTGTAATAGTCAAAGTATAAGTACTGTACTTATTAAAAAGATACTCTAAAGTTTTAGGACTAAGTTTCTTAGCAATTATGTCTTTTATTAGGTAGTCATCACAAGGTACTTGGGCTACACCCTCTATTTGCATCAACAAACGTTGAAATGTTAAGTGAAATTCAGTCAACTCAGTTAAATTATGTTCAGGGGGTTTGATGTTCATCAAGTCTAAATGTAATTGTTGCAACAAAAGGTCATTGTCGGCAAAGCTTTTTCTCGACAAATATTACCACTGGTAATGGGAAGACCTTCAATGGTTCTATAAGCTTTACCTCTCAAATAAGATCTGAGCATGTTAAATTTCAATATTGGATCAATGTCTTAACGACTATCAATTAAACTACTAAAGGAATCCCAAAAACAATTCCACTGACTCAACTGACCATCAAATTCAGGAATCTTAATCTCAGGTAACTTAGGGTGTGGAAGGGGTCTAGTAGGTACTACTGTCTGATTAGGAGCTTGACTAGTTGTAGCTTGTGCTTGATTACCAAAGGGCAAATGATCATCTATAGCTGACTTAATTTGTATGAGCACTTTATAGGCATTACATTTCAGAGTTCTGTGCTCTCTAGAAACTTGGCTAAGCTGGGTACTATCAATAGCATCTTGACTAGCTGTCCAATGTACATCAATGGACTCGTACAACTTTGTAAGTTCTGCTTCTGAAAACTGTAACGACCGTAAGGATGGTGGAGGAGGCGCTTTAAGGTCATGTTCTACAGAACTGAGCATATCTGTCAGATCGTCGGTTACAACCTTGTAAAGTTCAAACGCTTTACTTTCATCAATTGATGGTAAAGACATCTTGCTGGATTAATCTTTACCTTATACAAATCACAATAATATTGGCTAGGTGGCCAAACTAAACTAATACCAAAATTCACTAGGATTGTAATATTTATATCCTAGGTACAATTGATTACACACGCATGTATTCAAATAGCTAATCTAAACCTTCCCTTGGACTAAAGAATTCGACATCAGCAGTGATATCACAAAAAATATGCCATGGATTTATGCGCAGTGTTTTAATATCAAAGTTCAAAAACAATACCAAAGGTAGCCTATTCCAAATTCCATTCAGTAAATGTAGTAAAGTATGCTAGCTAGGCTAGGCACCATCCGGTTCGAAGGACCAGAAAAAAAAACTAGAATATGTGGTGACTATTCCCAGAATGCCTGCTTTCACCTGGTCAATGAATAGTCTACTCTCAGTTTTTTGCAGGCTACCGTACACAAAAATATTTACTCCACCAACTTCAAATAAAGTTGGGCTAAAACTTACTGGCTTATAATTAAATATAAGACAAACTGTACGGTACTAAAGGGGAAGGGCATGAGTTACGTTTGCTTAATAGTTAGTGGAGAATTCCCACTGGTTAATAACACAAATACACTAAATACACTAAATAATATTAATATTTATATCCTAGGTACACTTGATTACACACGCATGTATTCAAATAGCTAATCTAAACCTTCCCTTGGACTAAAGAATTCGACATCAGCAGTGATATCACAAAATATATGCCATGGATTTATGCGCAGTGTTTTAATATCAAAGTTCAAAAGCAATACCAAAGGTAGCCTATTCCAAATTCCATTCAGTAAATGTAGTAAAGTATGCTAGCTAGGCTAGGCACCATCCGGTTCGAAGGACCAGAAAAAAAAAACTAGAATATGTGGTGACTATCCCCAGAATGCCTTCTTTCACCTGGTCAATGAATAGTCTACTCTCAGTTTTTTGCAGGCTACCGTACACAAAAATATTTACTCCACCAACTTCAAATAAAGTTGGGCCAAAACTTACTGGCTAATAATTAAATATAAGACAAACTGTACGGTACTAAAGGGGAAGGGCATGAGTTACGTTTGCTTAATAGTTAGTGGAGAACTCCCACTGGTTAATAACACAAATACACTAAATAATATTAACTGAACACTGCATAAATCCAGGCTTAAATGAAAGACTCATCGATAAAATATAAAAATATATTGAAAAAAAGTTAATATTATGATGGAGCAATATTTCAGCCCAAAAGAAAAGGTTAAATTTTACAAAAATAACAAAGAGTTATAGCTCCAGGCACGACTGCTGGACACATCAAAATAATCAACACTTAATATCAAAATAATAATTGTTCAAAATCCAAAAACTTTATGTAATATTGAAACACAGTCACTGCTTGACAAATTCGACAGCACTAGTCCAAGGGGCGAAATGGGAGGCTCATAAATTTACACGAATTTTACTAGTCTCTAACAATAGCTCATCACCTGGTGCCGTCCTCAGAAAGAGTCCTCGTCCGTTCTGTAAACAAATCAGACGAGCATCACATTTTAAAATAAAATGATATATTTTTATCATATTTTACATAATTAAGGATTTCCTAAGATTTAGATTAGCATTACAAACAAATTCCAATTATTCATGAGAAAATGATGAAATTAATGACAAAATAAATAATAGTTATAATATAGTCTCTCAATAAATATATTCATGTAGGTAGATGCAATATTACTTATGGTATTACAATAAAACACACACAAGGTATAACTAACGAAACTGTGTGTGATAGACAGATCACCACAGTACTCACAGCAGCACCTGTATCCACATCAAAAGGTACAAACTTACCATTAGCCAAAATATTCACTTCATCTTTACCAATAGCATTGACATTTTTTACTGACAACAGTCTTTCTTCATCAGTATCACTGGAAAATGCTACCTTGTATACTGCTTTAACTTTAACCTTATGTTTTTTCTCAGAAGCCTTATTAAAACTTCCTTTTACTGGCTTTGGCTTCACATTACCATTGACATCTTTTGAAGCCTTCCAACGAACTTGTTTTAAATGTCCTTTCTTACCACAAAAATTACATGTTAAATTCTTAAAGTGACATTTTGCACTATCATGAGGGTAACCACAGTGTTTACAAGAAACTGACTTACTCATGGAACCATTGGTTGGGGTTTTAACCTTTTGAACAACACCAGACTTTTCAGAAACATAAGCTTGTTAAAAATTCAAAACTCTCTCAACTATTTGAATAGAAGACATAACCTTCAAATTTAAATTTTCAGCAACCAGATTTGAAAAATAAACCTCATTTTCAAGAGCCATAAACAACTGATCTTGCACACGAGAATCAAAGTTGCTACCAAAATCACAGTCTTTGGCTAGACACATCAGGTCTGCATATAAATCTTTTAATGTCTCACCTCCTTTTTTCCTCCTTTGTTGAAAAGCCAATAAAATTCTATGATAACTAGGCTTTACATCATAATGTGCCTTAAGTAATTTGCATAAATCCTCATACGACTTAGTATGTGGTAAATCTGGGGCACAAATGTTTTCTAAAATAGCATAAATTTCAGTACCAATAGAAACCATAAGTAAATTTGTTTTCTATTTGCCTCAGTTATTTCCAAATTTAAAAAAATTGCTTCCAACAAACATAACCACAATTCAAAAGAAATCTTTGAAGGATTAAAATGATCAATGTTCACTCTGCGGTTAGCCCTATTTCCATTTTCTTGAGGCATGATTATAGGTTAAGTCACTGGGTGAACTGGTAATAATCTCAAAATACATAACATGCAATCATGGCACAGACAGAATAGGCTAAATATTATAGCACTGACAACATAAGCTAAAACATCATAGTACTAGGCTAGGCCTGTATGCAATTTGTTTTACTCCACTCCTCAAAGCACTGTGGTTAAGCACCATAGGCTTACGGTAGGCTATGATCAATCAAGGCTACCGTACACAAAACACTGGAAACAAGGTTACCGGAAAACACAATTGGCCTACCATAGGCTATCATCAATCTAGGGTACACCTTGAAAAATAATCACTATAGCTTTCTAATCTTGAAAACTCGTCAGCATTAGGCTTAAACACAGTTATAATACAGTATCTATGAAGGCTCCAAAGCTAACTGCAAAACTTGATTAAAACAGCCTATGGAGGGCAGCCACGGGAACGAAAATCTCGGAAGTCAGAAGCTTACCCAATTTACTGGCTACCTCAAAACTGCAAAAACTTCACTTAAATACTGCAAACCAGAAGTTCCTTTTGCTACTGCATTGGTCCTTTGTAACTCGTCGTCATTTGTTCCATACTATGAGAAAGATGGGTGAGGAGAATGCCATTAAAAATCGTGAGAAAAGTGGAGGTTTTATTACTCAAACTTAGATGTCCGACATGGCGTGTTCTACCTGAGTAAACACAACAAAACAATAGCGCAATGCAAAGCGCACGAATTAATCAGCACAAAGGTTATACATAACAAAGAATCTACAAGATAAATATGTATTCATTCAATTTTGGTTAGCAAGAAGTATTTGCAGTGCCAAAAGGGCAAAGTCACCTTTTGAAGTATTTGCATCTTATAACTCGCAACACTTTATTTTCCAATAAATGAAGAATCAGCGAGATAAATACAGTATGTATTCATTAAATTGTGGTTAACAAAAACATTTGCAATGCCAACAGAGCAAAATTACTTTTTAACTATTTGCAGTTTATAGCGTAAAACAATTTAGTTAAATTATTAATTATTTGCAATTAATATAGAAAAACACACTGTATTTTCGACTACTGACGTAAAACACTCTATCTTCTGAGGACGAGATTCTACTTTGCCACCC
The DNA here is from genome assembly GCA_037179515.1 of Halocaridina rubra. NCBI lineage: Eukaryota > Metazoa > Arthropoda > Malacostraca > Decapoda > Atyidae > Halocaridina > Halocaridina rubra. The sequence goes on along the minus strand of JAXCGZ010023927.1, from coordinate 4,047 downwards.
TCAATGAAAGAAATTTCTTATCAATGTATATCGGCAATAATTTCCAGGTCAAGGAATTAGAATTGGCAAATGAGATTCCAGATAGGTAATCTACAAAAGTTTGTTTTGTATGGGAATTGAATCTGAGAAGAAATATCTTAGGATTTGACCAATAACAAATATAACCAGTATCTCGAATTCCCAAGTTGCTTGACCAACGAGCTTTATCGTACACTATCTCTCACCTTGTTTATGCCAGATGAAGTTCTGTGAAGACGCCAAGTAAAAAAAAGGTTTGAAGTAACCGGGACTTGTGACAGAGTGTTTCGTTCAAAGTCACCAGAGGCTGTTAATGCCTTATTAGTTAATTTAGTAACTTAACTCTCATTTTTCTAACTAAACATAATTCCCACTTCTTGACTTTTGCAGATTATGATTATTTGCAATTTATATCTTAGCTTATAGCTAATTTTAAATATACCTTAGTGACTATTTGTTGGGGTTTAGGATGCTAGAGTGTTGTTAAGACTCTGTTTTACTAAGGGGACTCAAAGTACCGAGCTCGGTTAAGAGCTCACAAACAGACAAGACAGATATTTGTACTTGAACACCCCATCTCTATTACCATTAATCGGTTAAATGAAACTCAGAATTCAACTTTCTTTTAATTTTGGAAATGCAATGACATTAAAAGAGTTGAATTAAATTTCTCAAATTAAATTTTATGAAATGCTGCCTCGAATCCCGGAGGTGGTAAGCACGATTTCGTTTCCCGGCACCACGGACGTATGCCAAGACTTTGGCCTCAACTCGATGATTACCTCTGTCACACAGGCAGAGTAGAATACAGGACACTGCAATTTCAGAAACAGAAATGACACACTGTTTATAATGGGAAACTGAAAGCATGAGCACACCTATAATGAGTTTCCAATGTCATTTTACTGGATGAAAATATATTGGTTATTCACAGCTAACCAGAAATATTTATGCTACCATAATAGCATACAAAACCATTAATTCTTTACTGGTTTTAAAGAAAACAATATCTTCACAATAAATAAAGAATAAGCAAGACAACTACAGTACTGTATGTATTCCTTAAATTGTGGGTAACAACAAAAGTTGCAATGCTTATTACTGATTAACAATTAATATGGTGAAACACTCTATTTAGGAAAAAGGAAGAATCTACAAGTACAATATTCATTCACCTTTGGTTATCAAGAACTGCTTGCAATGAAAAAAAAGGGTGCAAAACCACCTTTTGAGGTATTTGCAACTTATAACTCAAAACACTTTATCCCCAACATATGAAGAATTAGCAAGATAAATACAGTATGCATTCATTAAATTGTGGTTAACAGGAAATATTTGCAAAGCCAACAGGGTAAAACTACCTTTTAATTATTGGCAATTTGTATAGCAAATAGCTTTATTGACGAGTTCTTGACGTAAAACACTTTATTTACGATGATAGAAAGGGGTGAAATGAAATTAGAATTTATTAGGAAAAGAGATAGATTTTTACGGGCTCATAACCAGTCTTCTGAGGATGAGATTTTCGTTTATCACATTCAATGAAAAGAAACTTCTTAGCAATGTATATCAGCTTTAATTTACAGGTTAAGGAATTAACTTTGGCATGTGAGATTCCAGTTTGGTAATCAACAAAATTTCGTGTGTATGGGAATGGAATCTGAGAATAAAAATCCATAAGATTTAGCCAGTAACGAATGTAACTAATTCTCGAAAATAAACCAATTTGCTTGACCCACGAGCTTTACCATACACTATCCCTCACCTTGTTGTGCTAGATGATTATCTAATTGTGATTACCTAATTGTGTTTACGGGAAAGAGCCCAAAGCTCGTATCTTCCCGTCTCCTGATCAGTTCCATTTTAGACTTAGTGATACTTATCATACCTGTCCTTAAAACTATGGATTGAGATAGCATTAACTACCTCCTCGCTTAGCCAATTCCAATTATCAACTACTCTTACACTGAAAAAGTATTTCCTTACAGCCTGCAAACAAGTTTTCTTATGAAGCTTCAAACTATGACCTCTAGTTCATATCAAAATATCGATCCCTATCCACTCTATCATAACCATGAAGGAATTTAAAGACTGTCACCATATCCCCCCTCACTCTTCTAGCTTCGAGTGATGGTAAGTCTAATTCCCTCAGCCTCTCATCATAACTGAGATTGCGTATTTCTGGCACCAGTTTCGTGGCATGTCTTTGAACTTTTTCAAGCTTAGCTATGTGCTTTTTCAAGTGCGGATTCCAAAAGGGGGCTGCATATTCGAGTTTTGGCCTCACATAGGTTACATAAATATTTCTGAACATTTCCTTGTCCATGTGCCTGAAGGCTACCCTTACATTTGATAAGAATGCATATGCTGCCCTTACTATGCCATTTATATGTATTTCTGGAGACAAATCTGCCAGTATGTTTACTCCTAGATCTCTCTCATTTTCTGTCTCTTGAAGTTGTACTCCAGCCACCGAGTAGTCAAGCTTGGGCCTTCTTGCACTTGTACCCATTCTCATTACCTTACATTTTGAAGTATTGAATTTCATTAGCCACTTTTCTGACCACTCATGCAGATTATTTAGATCCTCCTGAAGTTCTCTACCATTGTTCTCGTTTTTTACTTTCTTCACAATCTTTGCATCATCTGCAAACATATTCATGAATGAATTTACAGACTCTGGTAGGTCATTTACATATACAAGGAACAAAGGTGGCCCTAAAACTGAACCCTGTGGAACTACACTACTAACTCTTCTCCATTCAGACACTGAGTGTCTTACTCTAACCCTCTGTTCCCTTCCTTCTAAGTAAGTTTTTATCCATTCCAAAACATTTCCACTTATTCTAGCCATTGATTGCAGCTTCCTAATAAGTCTCCCATGTGGAACAGTGTCAAACGCTTTCTGGAAGTCTAGGAATATGCAATCTGCCCAGCCCTCTCTTTCCTGTAAGATTTGGCTTACCTCATCATAAAATTCTAATAAGTTTGTTACTGTTGATCTACCTTCTCTGAAGCCATGTTGCCTCACTGACAAAAAGTTGAAGGATTCCAAGTGAAGAGAGATATGTTTCCTTAGTAGTTTCTCCATAACTTTGCAAACTATGCTGGTCAAGGAAACTGGTCTATAGTTCAGAGCCGTATCCCTCTTTCCGTTTTTGAAGATGGGTATCACATTTGCTTGTTTCCAGCATCTTGGAATCTCCCCCGACTCCAGTGACTCCTTAAATATGATACTTAGTGCCACTGATATTGTGTTTGCGCATTTTTGAAGCACATGAGGGGATATGTCATCAGGACCTGTAGCTTTATGAACATCTAAATCCATCAGCGCTTTGCATACCTCTGTGGCTGTAAGGTTGATGTTCTCTAATACCGGCCCTTGAGCTTCTATCACTGCAATCTGAGGGGGTGGGGTATTTTCTACTGTAAATACTGACTGAAACTCCTTGTTCAATTCTTTGCAGATCTGTGAATTCCTGTGAAGATGCCACGTAATTAAGGTTTGAAATAAACTTAGACTGCTCAGGCGAGATGTTGCCTCTTGGAAGATTGGGCGCCAACGGAGGGCGTCTCATTGTCCCTCCTGGTGAGTTCATCTGTAGGATACATTTCTAGAGCAGTAACTGGCTCTGATATCATTTTAAGGACTATTTTAGTGGTGGTCCCTGGCAGGCAATTATAGCAGAGATGCAAGGGAGAGACAGTATTTCTAGGTGCAACAAGTGGAAGCAAATAAAATAAAACGAGAATAATAATGAAAAGTTAGGTTACTGGTAAACAATCTCCATAATTTTCTTGGCTCGTAGCAGACAGAAGCTAGGAGCAGCCTTTATATCGGGACTATGCTTCTACACGTACAAGAAGAGTAAATAAGGTATATTCAAAATTAGCTATAAGCCAAAATATAAATTGCAAATAATCATAATTGCAAAAGTCAAGAAGTGGGAATTAAATTTTTTTAGTTAGAAAATAACAATTATGTTACTAATTTATTTAATAAGGCATCTAACAGCCTCTAGTGACTTT
>JAXCGZ010023926.1:12500-21159 GCA_037179515.1 Halocaridina rubra | reverse complement strand
AGAAAAGTCATAAAAAGAAAAATAGAATAAATAAGTAGAGTAGAATAGAATAGGTTAGACATGCTGAAAATACAATTCAAAAATGGAGCAGCCTCGTGTGTGCCAGTAGGCATGTTGCAGTGTCCTCTAATCTTATGTTCTTATATATATATATATATATATATATATATATATATATATATATATATATATATATATATATATATATATATATATATATATATATATATATATATATATATATATGAATATATATATATATATATATATATATATATATATATATATATATATATATATATATATAATATATATATATATATATATATGAATATATATATATATATATATATATATATATATATATATATATGAATATATATATATATATATATATATATATATATATATATATATATATATATATATATATATATATATATATATATATATATATAGAATATATATATATATATATATATATATATATATATATATATATATATATATATATATATATATATATATATATATATATATATATATATATATATATATATATATATATATATATATATATATATATATATATATATATATATATATATATATATATATATATATATATATATATATATATATATATATATATATATATATATATATATATATATATATATATATATATATATATATATATATATATATATATATATATATATATATATATATATATATATATATATATATATATATATATATATATATATATATATATATATATATATATATATATGAATATATATATATATATATATATATATATATATATATATATATATATATATATATATATATATATATATATATATCCGGTTCCGGTTTTACGTCACGGACTCCCTTATCAACCAAGGGCTAGGACGGTTGCCTTCTTGCGAAGGACTTGTTTTGGCAGATGTAATCCTTACGCTGAGTGCATGCCTTTGCTAACCTCAGACCGTGGCGGGGCGCGAACCCTCGACCTGACGCCTCAGAGTCGGAGACGCTACCGACTAAGCCACGGCGACTACTTATATATATATATATATAATATATATATATATATATATATATATATATATATATATATATATATATATATATATATATATATACATACAAACTGTTAGCATACAACACTAAATAGTAAGAAAGCCCATCACTGAAACAAAGCCTAAAAAACAATGCTATATTTCGGATCTTAACTGGACCCCTTCTCAAGCACAACTGAGAAAAAATAACAAATGCCGAGGAAACGTAAACAAAAGGACTCATGAGACCTGAGGGATTAAAATTTTTTATGATAATAGGACAGGGCTAATCCAAACGAATTAGCCTCAATCAAAGAAGCCGCCAAGATCATTAAATCATTAACAAGGGAAAATTTTAAGGATTAACATTTTCCCTTGTTAATGATTTAATGACCTTGGCAGTTTCTTTGATTGAGGATAATTCGCTTGGATTAGGCCTCTCCTGTTATCATAAAAATATTTAATCCCTCAGGTCTCATGAGTCCTTTTGTTTACATTTCCTCCACCTTTGTTATTTTTTCTCAGTTGTGCTTGAGAAGGGATCCAGTAAGGATCCCAAATATATATAGAGAACACTGCAACATGCCCACTGGCACACATGAGGCAGCTCCATTTTTTAATGATATTTTCAGCATGTCAATTCTATTCTACTCTACTTATTTATTCTATTTTTCTTTTTAAGTTTTTTTCTAATAAGAACTAACCTATTCATTCCCACCCTACATCTGTCATATATTTATCTAATCTACATTTGAAGGTGTCTAAGGTATTGGCATTTACTATCCTACTAGGAAGCCTGTTCCATGCATCAGCTACTCTGTTACCAAACCAATTTTTACCAATTTCTCTTCTGATCCTAAATTTATCAAGCTTAAATCCATTATTGCGAGTTCTGGTTTGATCATGAATTTTTTTAATTTTATTAATATCACCCTTGTTAATCCCTTTAAACCATCTATACACCTCAATCATATCCCCCCTAACTCTGCGCCTCTCTAGAGAATGTAGATTAAGTTTTCTTAATCTGTCCTCATATGGTAGATTTCTGATATTGTGTATCATCTTGGTCATTCTTCGCTGCACTCTCTCGAAGGATTCACTTTGCATCCTATAATAGGGTGACCAGAATTGCACAGCATAATCTAGATGGGGCCTAACTAATGCAAGATAGAGCTGCAAGATAACATTTTCCGTCCTGTTGTCAACACTTCTTGATATAAATCATAAAATTCTATGTGCTTTATTTCTGACTGCTGTACATTGCTCTCTTGGCTTAAGATTACTACTCACAAGAACTCCCAAATCCCTTTCACAATGAGAACTCATGATTTCATGGTTATTTAGCTTATAACTCGTATAGTCTTGTATAGTACCCATTTTAACTACTTTACATTTTTCAACATTAAATTCTATTTGCCATTTGTCCGACCATTCAGATAAGTTATTTAGATCTTCCTGTAAAGCATGAATGTCTTCTTTTCCATTTATAATTCTACCTGTTTTAGTGTCATCTGCGAATTTACTTAGGTTACTACTGATATCCGAATCCAGATCACTTAGATATATGATGAATAATAGAGGACCAAGTACCGAGCCTTGTGGTACCCCGCTAGTAACCGAGCCCCACTCCGATTTCTCTCCATCTATGCAAACCCTCTGTTTTCTATTAGCCATTCTTTGATCCAGCTGAGAACAGCTCCTCTTATGCCATGAACTTCAAGCTTTTTAACTAATCTTTTGTGAGGAACTATCAAAAGCTTTGCCAAAATCTAGATATATTATATTGTATTTTTTGCCACAATATACTGCCTTGTAAACTTATGAATAATAAGATAGTAAGTTTGTAAGGCACGAAAAACCCTTCAAAAACCCGTGTTGTGAAAGCTTTATCAGTCTGTGTAATTCTAGATGTGCCCTTATTTTATTTGCAATGATGGATTCTAAAATCTTACTCACTGTTGACGTTAAACTTACATAAACATGCATAGAGAGAGAGAGAGAGAAAGAGAGAGAGAGAGAGAGAGAGAGAGAGAGAGAGAGAGAGAGAGAGAGAGAGACTACCTATATTTGTACTTTTTGTACATTCTCTTGCGTCAAATAGAGTTTGCATTGTAGGCGATTTTAATTTTAGACATATTAACTGGGAAACCATAACAGGTGATAGTAGCTCTAAGGAGTTTTTGGAAGTAGTAGAAGACAATTTCCTTTCTCAGCATGTACTTGAAGCAACACGGGGGGTGAATACACTAGATTTAGTTCTTAGTAATAGAGAGAATATGGTTACAAATTTAGAAGTTGGTGAAACATTGGGCAACAGTGACCATGATTCCATTAGATTTAACATAATTTTCAAGGAAACTAGAAAGGAAAATAAGAATATTGTTCCAAACTTTAGAGCAGGAGATTTTGAGGGCTTAAAAACTAAATTATCTAATGAGGTATTGGAAGGGATTTCTGGGGTACAGATGTGGGTAGTTAATCCAGCAGGTCAGGTCGCAGGTAGCAGATTACCCCGAAAATTGAGTACCACATGCCAAGGATTATCACAAGATAAGATCAATACATTAAATTCTCTCACAGGAAAGAACAGCAGTCCGTCAGTTAATATAAATTTGGATGAGGAATATAACAATTTTGTCATGACTCTTAAGAATAGTCAGAGAGACCGTATTCCCATGAAACATTGCAGATCAAGAAAAAATGACCCTAAATGGATGAACAATAGAATAAAGAATCTTATAGGTATTAAAAGAGGAATATACAGGAAACTAAAAAGAGGTGAAGAGCAGGTGAGGCAGCAATATATACAGTTAAACAGGAAAGTTAAAAAGATAGAGAGTCGAAAAGAAAATACGAAGTTAGAATAGCAGAAGGAGCTAAAGAAAATCCTAAAGGGTTTTATCAACATTATCAAACAAAATTTAAGGAAAAAGTCGGACCAATTGAAGTAGCCAATTGCCATATCACAGATGACGATAAAGTGATGTGTACATTTTTAAATGATTATTTCTTATCTGTATTTACCAATGAAAACTTGGAAAATATTCCGGAAGTAGAATCCATTTACAGAGACAGTCCCGATAAAATACTTAGTTCAATAAATATTACGAGAGAGGAGGTAATAAAAGAAATAGATAAATTAAAGGCTCATAAATCTCCGGGACCTGATGGAATATATGAACATAAGAACATAAGAACATAAGAATAGAGGACACTGCAACATGCCTACTGGCACACACGAGGCAGCTCCATTTTTGAATTGTATTTTCAGCATGTCTAACCTATTCTATTCTACTCTACTTATTTATTCTGTTTTTCTTTTTATGACTTTTCTAATAAGCACTAACCTATTCATACCCACCCTACCTCTGTCATATGTCTATCTAATCTACATTTGAAGGTGTCTAAGGTATTGGCATTTACTATCATACTAGGAAGCTTGTTCCATGCATCAGCTACTCTATTACCAAACCAATTTTTACCAATTTCCCTTCTGAACCTAAATTTATCAAGCTTAAATCCATTATTACGAGTTCTGGTTTGATCATGAATTTTTAAAACTTTATTAATATCTCCCTTGTTAATCCCTTTAAACCATTTATACACTTCAATCATATCCCCCCTAACTCTTCGCCTCTCTAGAGAATGTAGATTAAGTTTTTTTAATCTGTCCTCATATGGTAGATTTCTGATATTGTGTATCATCTTGGTCATTCTTCGTTGCACTCTCTCCAAGGATTCAATTTCCATTCTATAATAGGGTGACCAGAATTGCACAGCATAATCTAAATGGGGCCTAACTAATGCAAGATAGAGCTGCAAAATAACTTTTTCCGTCCTATTGCTAACGCTTCTTGAGATAAATCCTAAAATTCTGTTTGCTTTATTTCTGACTGCTGTGCATTGCTCTCTTGGCTTAAGACTACTACTCACAAGAACTCCCAAATCCCTTTCACACTGAGAACTCATGATTTCATGGTTATTTAGCTTATAACTAGTATTGTCTTTTATAGTACCCATTTTAACTACTTTACATTTTTCAACATTAAATTCCATTTGCCATTTGTCCGACCATTCAGATAATCTATTTAGATCTTCCTGTAAAGCATGAATGTCTTCTTTTCCATTTATAGTTCTACCTATTTTAGTGTCGTCTGCGAATTTACTTAGGTTACTACTGATATCCGAATCCAGATCATTTAGATATACGATGAATAATAGAGGACCCAGTACCGAGCCTTGTGGTACCCCGCTTGTAACCGAGCCCCACTCTGATTTCTCTCCATTTATGCAAACCCTCTGTTTTCTGTCTTTTAACCATTGTTTGATCCATCTGAGCACAGCTCCTCCTATACCATGAGCTTCCAGCTTTTTAACTAATCTTTTGTGAGGAACTCTATCAAAAGCTTTGCTAAAATCTAGATATATTGTATCATATTCTTTGCCACAATCTACTGCCTCGTAAACTTCTGAATAAAAAGACAGTAAGTTTGTAAGGCACGAAAAACCCTTAAGAAACCCGTGTTGTGAAAGTTTTATCAGTCTGTGTAATTCTAGATGTGCCCTTATTTTATTTGCAATTATGGATTCTAGAATCTTACCCACTGTTGACGTTAAACTTACCGGCCTATAATTATTCTTTTTAACACGTTCTCCTTTTTTAAATATTGGTACCACATCTGCCAATTTCCACTCCATGGGTACCGATCCTAATTTTATTGAATTATTAAATAATGCAGTTAGAGGACAACTAAGCTCTTCCTTGCATTCCTTTAATATTCTAGCATATATTCCATCAGGTCCCGGAGATTTATGAGCCTTTAATTTATCTATTTCTTTTATTACCTCCTCTCTCGTAATATTTATTGAACTAAGTATATTATCGGGACTGTCTCTGTAAATGGATTCTACTTCCGGAATATTTTCCAAGTTTTCATTTGTAAATACAGATAAGAAATAATCATTTAAACATGTACACATCACTTTATCGTCATCTGTGATATGGCCATTGGCTACTTCAATTGGTCCGACTTTTTCCTTAAATTTTGTTTGATAATGTTGATAAAACCCTTTAGGATTTTCTTTAGCTTCTCCTGCTATTCGAACTTCGTATTTTCTTTTCGATTCTCTAACTATCTTTTTAACTTCCCTGTTTAACTGTATATATTGCTGCCTCACCTGCTCTTCACCTCTTTTTAGTTTCCTGTATATTCCTCTTTTAATACCTATAAGATTCTTTATTCTATTGTTCATCCATTTAGGGTCATTTTTTCTTGATCTGCAATGTTTCATGGGAATATAGTCTCTCTGACTATTCTTAAGAGTCATGACAAAATTGTTATATTCCTCATCCAAATTTATATTAACTGACGGGCTGCTGGTCTTTCCTGTGAGAGAATTTAATGTATTGATCTTATCTTGTGATAATCCTTGGCATGTGGTACCCAAATTTCGGGGTAATCCGCTACCTGCGACCTGACCTGCTGGATTAACTACCCACATCTGTACCCCAGAAATCCCTTCCCATACCTCATTAGATAATTTAGTTTTTAAGCCCTCAAAATCTCCTGCTCTAAAGTTTGGAACAATATTCTTATTTTCCTTTCTAGTTTCCTTGAAAATTATGTTAAATCTAATGGAATCATGGTCACTGTTGCCCAATTTTTCATCAACTTCTAAATTTGTAACCATATTCTCTCTATTACTAAGAACTAAATCTAGTGTATTCACTCCCCGTGTTGCTTCATGTACATGCTGAGAAAGGAAATTGTCTTCTACTACTTCCAAAAACTCCTTAGAGCTACTATCACCTTTTATGGTTTCCCAGTTAATATGTCTAAAATTAAAATCGCCTACAATGCAAACTCTATTTGACCTGCTCACTTTAGAAATTTCATCGTATATAACTTGCGACTCGATGCTAGAATATTAAAGGAATGCAAGGAAGAGCTTAGTTGTCCACTAACTGCATTATTTAATAATTCAATAAAATTAGGATCCTTACCCATTGAGTGGAAATTGGCAGATGTGGTACCAATATTTAAAAAAGGAGAACGAGTTAAAAAGAATAATTATAGGCCTGTAAGTTTAATGTCACTAGTGGGTAAGATTCTAGAATCCATAATTGCAAATAAAATAAGGGCACATCTAGAATTACACAGACTGATAAAACTTTCACAACACGGGTTTCTTAAGGGTTTTTCGTGCCTTACAAACTTACTGTCTTTTTATTCAGAAGTTTATGATATAATATGATATAATATATGATATAATATATCTAGATTTTTGCAAAGCTTTTGATAGAGTTCCTCACAAAAGATTAGTTAAAAAGCTGGAAGCTCATGGTATAGGAGGAGCTGTTCTCAGATGGATCAAACAATGGTTAAAAGACCGAAAACAGAGAGTTTGCATAAATGGAGAGAAATCAGAGTGGGGCTCGGTTACTAGCGGGGTACCACAAGGCTCGGTACTGGGTCCCATATTATTCATCATATATCTAAATGATCTGGTTTCGGATATCAGTAGTAACCTAAGTAAATTCGCAGACGACACTAAAATAGGTAGAATTATAAATGGAAAAGAAGACATTCATGCTTTACAGGAAGATCTAAATAGATTATCTGAATGGTCGGACAAATGGCAAATGGAATTTAATGTTGAAAAATGTAAAGTAGTTAAAATGGGTACTATAAAAGACTAGTTATAAGCTAAATCCACGAAATCATGAGTTCTGAGTGTGAAAGGGATTTGGGAGTTCTTGTGAGTAGTAATCTTAAGCCAAGAGAGCAATGCACAGCTGTCAGAAATAAAGCAAACAGAATTTTAGGATTTATCTCAAGAAGTGTTAGCAATAGGACGGAAAAAGTTATTTTGCAGCTCTATCTTGCATTAGTTAGGCCCCATTTAGATTATGCTGTGCAATTCTGGTCACCCTATTATAGGATGGAAATTGAATCCTTGGAGAGAGTGCAACGAAGAATGACCAAGATGATACACAATATCAGAAATCTACCATATGAGGACAGATTAAAAAAACTTAATCTACATTCTCTAGAGAGGCGAAGAGTTAGGGGGGATATGATTGAAGTGTATAAATGGTTTAAAGGGATTAACAATGGAGATATTAATAAAGTTTTAAAAATTCATGATCAAACCAGAACTCGTAATAATGGATTTAAGCTTGATAAATTTTGGTTCAGAAGGGAAATTGGTAAAAATTGGTTTGGTAATAGAGTAGCTGATGCATGGAACAGGCTTCCTAGTAGGATAGTAAATGCCAATACCTTAGACACCTTCAAATGTAGATTAGATAGACATATGACAGAGGTAGGGTGGGTATGAATAGGTTAGTGCTTATTAGAAAAATCATAAAAAAATAGAATAAATAAGTAGAGTAGAGTAGAATAGGTTAGACATGCTGAAAATACCATTCAAAAATGGAGCTGCCTCGTGTGTGCCAGTAGGCATGTTGCAGTGTCCCCTATTCTTATGTTCTTCTTATGTTCTTAATTGAACAAAAATTTATATATGTATATATATATATATATATATATATATATATATATATATATATATATATATTCTAAATA
>JAXCGZ010023925.1:0-21188 GCA_037179515.1 Halocaridina rubra | reverse complement strand
AAAATTGCGAGAGTCCTTTCCATTGTATCTTGCTGGGTGACCATACTGTCAATGCGGGCACCTATGGTATCAAGGCGAGCTGTGAGAGCTGTACAGCGGGACTCCAGGGTAGCAACAGCCTTACGGAGCTTGGAAGCCCAGCTTGACATAATCTGCCCGAGGAGCAAAGGCTGGGGCAGCAGATGGGAGCGACGAGAGTGCAGCTGACTGGAGTGATGAAGAGGTAGCTGAAGGAGGTAACAAAGGTACAGCAGGAGGAAGAGGGCAGGGCAGGGGACTGCCAGAGGTTGCATGTGGAACAGCATCCTTGTCTGTCTTGTGAGTTTTGGCAGCAGGCGACGTTGAGGCACTGCTGGAATCAGACCCATCGTCTATGGGGCGTTTAGAGGAGGCAGAGTTCAGTAGTTGAGGATGAGGGTGAGAGCACATAGCCCCAGCTGGTGGCTGCTGATGTCTACATGGTGGAAGAGTAGGCCAATCCCGCATATCCTGGCCATCCTCGTCACACAGGGCTGTGTCGGCCTCGATATCCGCCAAGGAGGATGGTCCTGAATAGTCCATGATATCCGGTGAGGTGGCAACACTAGCTTGGAGAGACGTCAACGAGGGGGGGAAGCAACATGACGTCACCCCACGTCGTACTGCGCATGCGCAAATCCGAGTCCGCCAAACGAATGGGGTCTTACCACTGGCAGATAGTTTTTTTCTCGAAACTACAGACTAAGTCCAAAAAGACCCCAAAAAGCACTGTTGACACTAAAATGATGTCTGTATCTTACTATGAATGTCGCCACGGTGAGGAATCGCGAGACTACAGAAAGAGACACGATACAAACCTCTCTTATCGCCGTCCACGCACAAGAGACTTCTCCTGGAGTGATGGCTCTTACAACCCTAGACACTCACCTAGGCATACAAACTTTGGGAAGGCCCGATCATACCACGGCACGTACTCAAACCAGCGTTACACATCCAACAGCAGGTACAGACACCAGGATCCATGGGCTAACCCCAGAACACACTACAATGATGAATTCCCAGCAGAATCACACAGTCGAAACTACAACTATGACTATGGATACCACCCCAATGAAACATGGTAAGAATGTAACATTAGTACATGTGAACGCTCAGTCCCTGCTCGCTCATTTTGAGGAAATAATAATGCTAACAAAAGACTACAACATAGACATCCTCTATGTAAGTGAAACTTGGCTTCCTCCTACAACTGAAAATAGATATGTGAATATTCCAGAGTTTAAAATATTTCGCAATGACCATGGCAGAGGGGGTGGGGTTTGTATTTATGTTAGAAATTATCTTAGTGCATCAGAAATAGCCACAGGTTTAGAAAAAACTGAGGAGCTCGAAGATTTATGGATCACTGTGCAGTATCAGAAACTTCCATCTTTCATTGTAGGGTGTGTTTACCGTCACCCTAAAGCACCTACCAGTTCATTCAATCATCTACTAGAAACATTCAGAAATATCTGTGTGCGTCATAAACCCATATACATACTTGGTGATTTTAATGATGACTTGCTCTCAGCAGATAACAAAATGAAAAGGGTGATCAACACTGTGAAGTTAACACAAATAGTGACAAAACCGACCCGCATAACCCCCAATTCTAGGACTCTTATAGATCTGATAATAACAAATAAAGTGGAAAGTATACTCTATTGGGACGTAGTTCCCTGCCCAATTGCAGACCACGAGCTGAACATTGCTATGCTAAACATAAACAAGCCGAAAAGGAAGCCTCTCTTCAAGACATTCCGGTGTCTAAAAAATTACTCCCCTGATATCTTTTGCGAAACATTAATCAACAACACAAATGCACTTAATAGAATTAAATACACAGATAACGTCGATTTGCAGGTTGAGATTCTAACAAAAGTCTTCCTTGAATGCTTAGATAGTTGTGCACCCATTGTAACAAGAAAAATAACCCGCCCCTCAGCCCCCTGGCTAACTAATGACATCAAAGAGGCAATGCAAATCAGAAATCAAATACAAAAAGAGCTAAAAATAAATAGATATGATATGACTCTCCGAGAACGTTATAAAACAGAAAAGAAACGTGTCAGATCTCTCATCAGTGTAAGTAAAAAAGACTTTTACAAAAAACAATTTAATGACTCTAGACATGATACAGCAGCAACATGGAAAGTGATAAGAAGCATGATACCAAATGAAAAGAGTACCTCAGAAAGTTATGAAAATATTACGGAGTTGAAAGACAAAGCAGAAAACTTTAATAACTATTTTGCTAACGTTGGCAAAAATACTTATGAAAAAACTCAACAAAACATCAACTCAGTGAATATGAGTAATTGCTTAAATGACAATTCTTCCAATGAAAACACAAGAGAGTACTTCAAGCTTATTCCTATCGATTGTGCTACCCTAATTCTTACCATAAAGAGCCTAAGAAACTCTGGCTCTTATGGTTCAGATGGTATACCATTTCAGTTCATCAAAGATGCTCTACCCGTGATTGCATCCTATATTCTAACTATTATGAACACTTCCATTGTTACTAAAAAGTTTCCTGACTCTTGGAAAATAGCACATGTAATACCTCTGCATAAAAAGGGGGACAGAGAAGATGTGACAAACTATCGTCCCATTTCCCTGCTACCCATTTTCTCTAAAATATTAGAAAAAATTGTTGCATGCCAACTTATGTCATATTTAGAATCAAATAGACTACTAACGATTAGCCAACATGGTTTCAGACCAAAACTCTCGACGGAAACTGCACTGCTTAAAGTTACGAATAGTATATATAATAATATAGATATGAAAAAAATATCTTTGCTAGTTTTGTTAGACTTATCAAAAGCCTTCGACAGTGTAAACCATGAAATTCTTTTAAGTAAATGTATTAACTTAAATATTGATCCAAGCTGGTTTAGCGAGAATCTATCTAATCGTAAACAGTCCATACGTCTTAACAACATTATCTCTGTGCCAAAAAATGTATCATTTGGTGTTCCACAGGGATCAGTACTTGGTCCTATCCTCTTCTCCATTTACGTAAATGATCTATCTTCTTTCATTTCTGACTGTCTAGTCGTACAATATGCAGATGACACTCAACTACTCCTTAGTGGTGATATTAATAATCTCCCAGAGCTAACTTTAAGAGCAGAAAACACTCTGTCAAAAATTAAAACCTATTTCCAAGAAATTGGGCTGTTAATTAACGAAAGTAAAACACAGTGCATATTTATTGGTTCAAGGTTCCACATAGCCCAAATTCCAGAAAACACAACAATTAATTTTTGCGACAATATTATCACACCTAGCAAAACAGTCAAAAACCTAGGAATTCACTTTGATAACCACATGATGTTTGATTCCCACATAGATAAAGTATGCAAAAAGGTTACAGGAACATTAATGTACTTATCACGTATAAAAGACAATTTTGAGACTACCACTCGAATAACTGTTGTTGAATCTCTAGCCCTAAGTCACATTAATTACTGCACAACTGTTTGGGGAGCTACCACTAAGACTCAGATAAACAGAATACAGAAGCTTATTAATTTTGCAGCTCGAGTTGCCCTGGGAGGAATAAGAAAATACGACCACATCACACCAGCTCTCAATAAACTTGGGTGGCTGCGGGCAGAAAATAAGGTCGCTTATGCTATTTATGTTTTTGTATTCAAAATTTTGGACCATCATTATCCTAGCTGGCTATTTGATTTAAAAACAGGTGTCTCGGTATTGGCTGGTATGATAGACAGAGAGGTAGGGGGGTTTTGTTAGACACAAATAATGAAATAAATAATACTTGTGCAGAGAAATTAGTCAGTAAGGGTTCAGTAAATAGTGGGTCAAATAACTGGGAGTCTAAGGATAAGAACCATTTGTTACATAGAACAAATATTAACAGGGGGAGTAGCCACAAGAAGGGTGGGGCTGCAGAAAGTTTAAAAGTATATTATACAAATAGCCGTAGTTTAGGTAACAGTAGCTTAGTTCCTGGGTTCATCCAGTGAGGACGTGCTTCCAGTAGCTCTAGTCTTGTCCATACTTAGTACAATGGAGAGTGGTGGTGTTCTTTGTGCTGGTGGTGTTAGTGGTAGTGGTGTTGGTGGTGGTGTCGTTGTTGGTGCTGTTTGTGGCTGTGCTGGGGATTTTTCCTCGTCTGACGCAAGCAAACTCATTTTTAATTTAAGAAATGAGTTGGCCGCAGTCAAGCAGGAGGTCAGATCCTTAGCTGAGGAGAACAGGGATCTAAGAGGTAAGGTAGAGGTGTTAACCAGGAAGGGACAATCGAATAGAGAAGACGACTGGGAAGTTGTGAATAAGGGTTCAACGAAGATGGTTCTTAAGAAAAATGATACTTTTAGACTACAAGTTGCTAATTCATTTAGTTCACTTAGAGATGAAGGTGACAGTGGCGGCAGTAATTCATCAGGACCCATAGAGTCAGATAGGTGTACTAGCGATCGTAGAAATGGAAGTGGGAAAAGCTCTCAGGTCAAGAGCCTAGGTAAGTCTCCCAAGGTCGGAGTAACCCATCCTCCGGATAAGTCTCCTTCTTTGGTAATTGTAGGGGATTCACTATGCAGATATGTAGACAGGAAACTCAGGCATAAAGTTAGAGGAAAATATTTTTTTCCTGGAGCAGGTATGAAGAAGGTGGGTGAGTCAATAAATAGCTGGATTGAGAAAAAAGATGTTGTTTGTTTGATAGCTGGGGGAAATGACGTGCAGGATGGTAGAAGTGAAGAGCTGATTAGGTTGTATAGACAAGCCCTGGATAAGATCAGGAAAAGGGGTGCAGTTCCTGTGATGTGTGGTATTCTCCCTAGGCTTAGCCAAAGTTCAGAGTGGTGGTCTCGAGCTATAGGAGTAAATGCTAGGATGAAAGTCTTCTGTCGGGAGAATAATATAGGTTTTATAGACGGGTGGGATCACTTCACTAGTCGTAAGCATATGTATGCAAGGGATGGAGTGCATCTTTCTAATTCAGGTGTCTCGGTATTGGCTGGTATGATAGACAGAGAGGTAGGGGGGTTTTGTTAGACACAAATAATGAAATGATTAATACTTGTGCAGAGAAATTAGTCAGTAAGGGTTCAGTAAATAGTGGGTCAAATAACTGGGAGTCTAAGGATAAGAACCATTTGTTACATAGAACAAATATTAACAAAAAGAATAGCCACAAGAAGGGTGAAGCTAGAGAAAGTTTTAAAGTATATTATACAAATAGCCGTAGTTTAGGTAACAAGATAGAAGAACTGAGAGCCATAGTATGTGGTGAGAGACCGGATATAATATGCATTAGTGAAAGTTGGATTAATTTAGAAAGCAAACACCTTAAATCTGAGTACATAATTACAGGATATAAACTTTATAATGCTGATCGTAGTGCAGATAAAAGAGGTGGAGGGGTAATTATGTATATTAAAGATAGCCTCAGAAGCTGCATTAAGTCTGGAATTAAGACAAATCTAAATTCAGAAACCTTATGGGTTGAAATTAAAAATAATATAGAAAGTCTAGTTGTAGGAGTAGTCTACAGACCACCTGATCTAGACAATATAGAGTCGCAAGTTATATATGATGAAATTTCTAAAGTGACCAGGTCAAATAAAGTTTGCATTGTAGGCGATTTTAATTTTAGACATATTAACTGGGAAACCATAACAGGTGATAGTAGCTCTAAGGGGTTTTTGGAAGTAGTAGAAGACAATTTCCTTTCTCAGCATGTACTTGAAGCAACACGGGGGGTGAATACACTAGATTTAGTTCTTAGTAATAGAGAGAATATGGTTACAAATTTAGAAGTTGGTGAAAAATTGGGCAACAGTGACCATGATTCCATTAGATTTAACATAATTTTCAAAGAAACTATAAAGGAAAATAAGAATATTGTTCCAAACTTTAGAGTAGGAGATTTTGAGGGCTTAAAAACTAAATTATCTAATGAGGTATGGGAAGGGATTTCTGGGGTACAGATGTGGGTAGTTAATCCAGCAGGTCAGGTCGCAGATGTGGTACCAATATTTAAAAAAGGAGAACGAGTCAAAAAGAATAATTATAGGCCGGTAAGTTTAACGACAACAGTGGGTAAGATTCTAGAATCCATAATTGCAAATAAAATAAGGGCACATCTAGAATTACACAGACTGATAAAACTTTCACAACACGGGTTTCTTAAGGGTTTTTCGTGCCTTACAAACTTACTGTCTTTTTATTCAGAAGTTTACGAGGCAGTAGATTGTGGCAAAGAATATGATACAATATATCTAGATTTTAGCAAAGCTTTTGATAGAGTACCTCACAAAAGATTAGTTAAAAAGCTGGAAGCTCATGGTATAGGAGGAGCTGTTCTCAGATGGATCAAACAATGGTTAAAAGACAGAAAACAGAGGGTTTGCATAAATGGAGAGAAATCAGAGTGGGGCTCGGTTACTAGCGGGGTACCACAAGGCTCGGTACTGGGTCCCCTATGAGAAGTTTTTGTTGAAACAATTTCCTTGTGTTTTGTAATTTCGAATCTCTCTCTCTCTCTCTCTCTCTCTCTCTCTCTCTCTCTCTCTCTCTCTCTCTCTCTCTCTCTCTCTCTCTCTCTCTCTCTCTCTCTCTCTCTCTCTCTCTCTCTCTCGCATCAGTTTTAATGAATTCTCGAATATTTCCTCAATGATTGGAAAGTTACTTTATAGAATCACTCCAATAAATTTGATTGGGTACTTTAAATAATGAAACTATGATTTGAGTTCATTGACAATGAATTCTATAGTTTTATTTTAAGAATATAACCTTAAGGATTCTTTGCAGTGAATTCTACTGCTCTATTTTATAAACAGAGTAATGTAATGGCTTAATTCGCAATGAATCATATTATATAAGAATAATATGTTATGTTTTTTAAAGTATTTATTTCAGTTTTATGAACGCATTTTGGTGAATTATTATTATTATTATTATTATTATTATTATTATTATTATTATTATTATGATGATGATGGTGCTGAAACATAATCTTACAGAAATTAATGTTTTGTTCATGCATGAATGGATAAAATCGAGTATGTTAAACAGTCTAGGAGAAAAGTAATTTATATATTCTCTCTGTGGTATTTTGTTAATAGAATATTAAGAATTTCGTTATATAAATCACAACTTTAGTAAAAGCACAAACTAATTTTCAGTGTGTATTTCAGACATATAATCCTTGTAAATTAATAATAATAATAATAATAATAATAATAATAATAATTATATTATTTCTATTATTATTTTTATTATTATTATTATTATTATTATTATTATTATTATTATTATTATTATTATTATTATTATTATTATTATTAATAATAATAATAATAATAATAATAATAATAATAATAATAATAATACATATACCGAGGCTGTTTCCCTTAAAAGTGGGGTAGCCGATATCAAAGAATAAACAGTATGGGGAGCAGTTATACTCCCCTCTACTCTCCCTCTTCTATGATGCCTCACAGGTTTATACAAGGGGGGGGGGATTTCTAGTCCCCCCGCCCCGTCCACTTTTAGTCAATAATAATAATAATAATATTAATATTATTATTATTATTATTATTATTATTATTATTATTATTATTATTATTATTATTATTATTATTATTATTAATAATAATAATAATAATAATAATGATAATAATAATAATAATAATAATAATAATAATAATAATAATAATAATAATAATAATAATAATAAAAATAGCAATAGCAATTATAATAAAGATAATAACGTTCGTCTCATATAATTAAAAGACTGTTTGAAAGGAATACATTACGTTAATTGAATTTCACTGAATACTGTTGGCATATTTCAGTTAAATATAAATTTTTATTTAATAAAACTAGTTTTATTTTTATAGAAATGCGTTCTCCATATTTTATTCAAATAATAATAATATCTTTTTATTTATAGAATGTATAAATGTAGTCACCGTGGCTCAAGCGGTTGCGATAGTGATGTGTACATGTTTAAATGATTATTTCTTATCTGTATTTACCAATGAAAACTTGGAAAATATTCCGGAAGTAGAATCCATTTACATAGACAGTCCCGATAATATACTTAGTTCAATAAATATTACGAGAGAGGAGGTAATAAAAGAAATAGATAAATTAAAGGCTCATAAATCTCCGGGACCCGATGGAATATATGCTAGAATATTAAAGGAATGCAAGGAAGAGCTTAGTTGTCCTCTAACTGCATTATTTAATAATTCAATAAAATTAGGATCGGTATCCATGGAGTGGAAATTGGCAGATGTGGTACCAATATTTAAAAAAGGAGAACGAGTTAAAAAGAATAATTATAGGCCGGTAAGTTTAACGTCAACAGTGGGTAAGATTCTAGAATCCATAATTGCAAATAAAATAAGGGCACATCTAGAATTACACAGACTGATAAAACTTTCACAACACGGGTTTCTTAAGGGTTTTTCGTGCCTTACAAACTTACTGTCTTTTTATTCAGAAGTTTACGAGGCAGTAGATTGTGGCAAAGTAGATGACACAATATATCTAGATTTTAGCAAAGCTTTTGATAGAGTTCCTCACAAAAGATTAGTTAAAAAGCTGGAAGCTCATGGTATAGGAGGAGCTGTTCTCAGATGGATCAAACAATGGTTAAAAGACAGAAAACAGAGGGTTTGCATAAATGGAGAGAAATCAGAGTGGGGCTCGGTTACTAGCGGGGTACCACAAGGCTCGGTACTGGGTCCCCTATTATTCATCGTATATCTAAATGATCTGGATTCGGATATCAGTAGTAACCTAAGTAAATTCGCAGACGACACTAAAATAGGTAGAACTATAAATGGAAAAGAAGACATTCATGCTTTACAGGAAGATCTAAATAGATTATCTGAATTGTCGGACAAATGGCAAATGGAATTTAATGTTGAAAAATGTAAAGTAGTTAAAATGGGTACTATAAAAGACAATACTAGTTATAAGCTAAATAACCATGAAATCATGAGTTCTCAGTGTGAAAGGGATTTGGGAGTTCTTGTGAGTAGTAGTCTTAAGCCAAGAGAGCAATGCACAGCAGTCAGAAATAAAGCAAACAGAATTTTAGGATTTATCTCAAGAAGCGTTAGCAATAGGACGGAAAAAGTTATTTTGCAGCTCTATCTTGCATTAGTTAGGCCCCATTTAGATTATGCTGTGCAATTCTGGTCACCCTATTATAGAATGGAAATTGAATCCTTGGAGAGGGTGCAGCAAAGAATGACCAAGATGATACACAACATCAGAAATCTACCATATGAGGACAGATTAAAAAACTTAATCTACATTCTCTAGAGAGGCGAAGAGTTAGGGGGGATATGATTGAAGTGTATAAATGGTTTAAAGGGATTAACAAGGGAGATATTAATAAAGTTTTAAAAATTCATGATCAAACCAGAACTCGTAATAATGGATTTAAGCTTGATAAATTTAGGTTCAGAAGGGAAATTGGTAAAAATTGGTTTGGTAATAGAGTAGCTGATGCATGGAACAAGCTTCCTAGTAGGATAGTAAATGCCAATACCTTAGACACCTTCAAATGTAGATTAGATAGACATATGACAGAGGTAGGGTGGGTATGAATAGGTTAGTGCTTATTAGAAAAATCATAAAAAGAAAAATAGAATAAATAAGTAGAGTAGAATAAAATAGGTTAGACATGCTGAAAATACAATTCAAAAATGGAGCTGCCTCGTGTGTGCCAGTAGGCATGTTGCAGTGTCCTCTATTCTTATGTTCTTATGTTCTAAATGATCTGGATTCGGATATCAGTAGTAACCTAAGTAAATTCGCAGACGACACTAAAATAGGTAGAACTATAAATGGAAAAGAAGACATTCATGCTTTACAGGAAGATCTAAATAGATTATCTGAATGGTCGGACAAATGGCAAATGGAATTTAATGTTGAAAAATGTAAAGTAGTTAAAATGGGTACTATAAAAGACAATACTAGTTATAAGCTAAATAACCATGAAATCATGAGTTCTCAGTGTGAAAGGGATTTGGGAGTTCTTGTGAGTAGTAGTCTTAAGCCAAGAGAGCAATGCACAGCAGTCAGAAATAAAGCAAACAGAATTTTAGGATTTATCTCAAGAAGCGTTAGCAATAGGACGGAAAAAGTTATTTTGCAGCTCTATCTTGCATTAGTTAGGCCCCATTTAGATTATGCTGTGCAATTCTGGTCACCCTATTATAGAATGGAAATTGAATCCTTGGAGAGGGTGCAGCGAAGAATGACCAAGATGATACACAATATCAGAAATCTACCATATGAGGACAGATTAAAAAAACTTAATCTACATTCTCTAGAGAGGCGAAGAGTTAGGGGGGATATGATTGAAGTGTATAAATGGTTTAAAGGGATTAACAAGGGAGATATTAATAAAGTTTTAAAAATTCATGATCAAACCAGAACTCGTAATAATGGATTAAAGCTTGATAAATTTAGGTTCAGAAGGGAAATTGGTAAAAATTGGTTTGGTAATAGAGTAGCTGATGCATGGAACAAGCTTCCTAGTAGGATAGTAAATGCCAATACCTTAGACACCTTCAAATGTAGATTAGATAGACATATGACAGAGGTAGGGTGGGTATGAATAGGTTAGTGCTTGTTAGAAAAACCATAAAAAGAAAAATAGAATAAATAAGTAGAGTAGAATAGAATAGGTTAGACATGCTGAAAATACAATTCAAAAATGGAGCTGCCTCGTGTGTGCCAGTAGGCATGTTGCAGTGTCCTCTATTCTTATGTTCTTATGTTCTAAATGATCTGGATTCGGATATCAGTAGTAACCTAAGTAAATTCGCAGACGACACTAAAATAGGTAGAACTATAAATGGAAAAGAAGACATTCATGCTTTACAGGAAGATCTAAATAGATTATCTGAATGGTCGGACAAATGGCAAATGGAATTTAATGTTGAAAAATGTAAAGTAGTTAAAATGGGTACTATAAAAGACAATACTAGTTATAAGCTAAATAACCATGAAATCATGAGTTCTCAGTGTGAAAGGGATTTGGGAGTTCTTGTGAGCAGTAGTCTTAAGCCAAGAGAGCAATGCACAGCAGTCAGAAATAAAGCAAACAGAATTTTAGGATTTATCTCAAGAAGCGTTAGCAATAGGACGGAAAAAGTTATTTTGCAGCTCTATCTTGCATTAGTTAGGCCCCATTTAGATTATGCTGTGCAATTCTGGTCACCCTATTATAGAATGGAAATTGAATCCTTGGAGAGGGTGCAGCGAAGAATGACTAAGATGATACACAATATCAGAAATCTACCATATGAGGACAGATTAAAAAAACTTAATCTACATTCTCTAGAGAGGCGAAGAGTTAGGGGGGATATGATTGAAGTGTATAAATGGTTTAAAGGGATTAACAAGGGAGATATTAATAAAGTTTTAAAAATTCATGATCAAACCAGAACTCGTAATAATGGATTTAAGCTTGATAAATTTAGGTTCAGAAGGGAAATTGGTAAAAATTGGTTTGGTAATAGAGTAGCTGATGCATGGAACAAGCTTCCTAGTAGGATAGTAAATGCCAATACCTTAGACACCTTCAAATGTAGATTAGATAGACATATGACAGAGGTAGGGTGGGTATGAATAGGTTAGTGCTTGTTAGAAAAACCATAAAAAGAAAAAATAGAATAAATAAGTAGAGCAGAATAGAATAGGTTAGACATGCTGAAAATATAATTCAAAAATGGAGCTGCCTCGTGTGTGCCAGTAGGCATGTTGCAGTGTCCTCTATTCTTATGTTCTTATGTTCTTATGTTCTTATGATATAAGGGGAACCAACACAAGACAGAGCAGTGAGCTCTTTATTCACAGAACAAACACAGAAGCAGGTTCAAAGATGATCACTATCATCCAGTGAGGACGTGCTTCCAGTAGCTCTAATCTTGACCAAACTTAGTACAATGGAGAGTGGTGGTGTTCTTTGTGCTGGTGGTGTTAGTGGTAGTGGTGTTGGTGGTGGTGTCGTTGTTGGTGCTGTTTGTGGCTGTGCTGGGGATTTGTCCTCGTCTGACGCGAGCAAACTCATTTTTAATTTAAGAAATGAGTTGGCCGCAGTCAGGCAGGAGGTCAGATCCTTAGCTGAGGAGAACAGGGATCTGAGAGGTAAAGTAGAGGTGTTAACCAGGAAGGGTCGATTGAATAATGAAGACGACTGGAAAGTTGTGAATAAGGGTTCAACGAAAATTGTTCTTAAGAAAAATGATACTTTTAGACTACAGGTTGCTAATTCATTTAGGTCACTTAGAGATGAATGTGACAGTGGCGGCAGCAATTCTTCAGGAACCATAGAGTCAGATAGGTGTACTAGCGATCGTAGAAATGGAAGTGGGAAAAGCTCTCAGGTCAAGAGCCTAGGTAAGTCTCCCAAGGTCGGAGTAACCCATCCTCCGGATAAGTCTCGTTCTTTGGTAATTGTAGGGGATTCACTATGCAGATATGTAGACAGGAAACTCAGGCATAGAGTTAGAGGAAAATATTTTTTCCCTGGAGCAGGTATGAAAAAGGTGGGTGAGTCAATAAATAGCTGGATTGAGAAAAAAGATGTTGTTTGTTTGATAGCTGGGGGAAATGACGTGCAGGATGGTTGAAGTGAAGAGCTGATTAGGTTGTATAGACAAGCCCTGGATAAGATTAGGGAAAGGGGTGCAGTTCCTGTGATGTGTGGTATTCTCCCTAGGCTTAGCCAAAGTTCAGAGTGATGGTCTCGAGCTATAGGAGTAAATGCTAGGATGAAAGTCTTCTGTCGGGAGAATAATATAGGTTTTATAGACGGGTGGGATCACTTCACTAGTCGTAAGCATATGTATGCAAGGGATGGAGTGCATCTTTCTAATTCAGGTGTCTCGGTATTGGCTGGTATGATAGACAGAGAGGTAGGGGGGTTTTGTTAGACACAAATAATGAAATGATTAATACTTGTGCAGAGAAATTAGTCAGTAAGGGTTCAGTAAATAGTGGGTCAAATAACTGGGAGTCTAAGGATAAGAACCATTTGTTACATAGAACAAATATTAACAAAAAGAATAGCCACAAGAAGGGTGAAGCTAGAGAAAGTTTAAAAGTATATTATACAAATAGCTGTAGTTTAGGTAACAAGATAGAAGAACTGAGAGCCATAGTATGTAGTGAGAGACCGGATATAATATGCATTAGTGAAAGTTGGATTAAATTAGAAAGCAAACACCTCAAAGCTGAGTACATAATTACAGGATATAAACTTTATAATGCTGATCGTAGTGCAGATAAAAGAGGGGGAGGGGTAATTATGTATATTAAAGATAGCCTCAGAAGCTGCATTAAGTCTGGAATTAAGACAAATCTAAATTCAGAAACCTTATGGGTTGAAATTAAAAATAATATAGAAAGTCTAGTTGTAGGAGTAGTCTACAGACCACCTGATCTAGATAATATAGAGTCGCAAGTTATATACGATGAAATTTCTAAAGTGAGCAGGTCAAATAGAGTTTGCATTGTAGGCGATTTTAATTTTAGACATATTAACTGGGAAACCATAACAGGTGATAGTAGCTCTAAGGAGTTTTTGGAAGTAGTAGAAGACAATTTCCTTTCTCAGCATGTACATGAAGCAACACGGGGGGTGAATACACTAGATTTAGTTCTTAGTAATAGAGAGAATATGGTTACAAATTTAGAAGTTGGTGAAAAATTGGGCAACAGTGACCATGATTCCATTAGATTTAACATAATTTTCAAGGAAACTATAAAGGAAAATAAGAATATTGTTCCAAACTTTAGAGCAGGAGATTTTGAGGGCTTAAAAACTAAATTATCTAATGAGGTATGGGAAGGGATTTCTGGGGTACAGATGTGGGTAGTTAATCCAGCAGGTCAGGTCGCAGGTAGCGGATTACCCCGAAATTTGGGTACCACATGCCAAGGATTATCACAAGATAAGATCAATACATTAAATTCTCTCACAGGAAAGAACAGCAGTCCGTCAGTTAATATAAATTTGGATGAGGAATATAACAATTTTGTCATGACTCTTAAGAATAGTCAGAGAGACTATATTCCCATGAAACATTGCAGATCAAGAAAAAATGACCCTAAATGGATGAACAATAGAATAAAGAATCTTATAGGTATTAAAAGAGGAATATACAGGAAATTAAAAAGAGGTGAAGAGCAGGTGAGGCAGCAATATATACAGTTAAACAGGGAAGTTAAAAAGATAGTTAGAGAGTCGAAAAGAAAATACGAAGTTCGAATAGCAGGAGAAGCTAAAGAAAATCCTAAAGGGTTTTATCAACATTATCAAACAAAATTTAAGGAAAAAGTCGGACCAATTGAAGTAGCCAATGGCCATATCACAGATGACGATAAAGTGATGTGTACATGTTTAAATGATTATTTCTTATCTGTATTTACAAATGAAAACTTGGAAAATATTCCGGAAGTAGAATCCATTTACAGAGACAGTCCCGATAATATACTTAGTTCAATAAATATTACGAGAGAGGAGGTAATAAAAGAAATAGATAAATTAAAGGCTCATAAATCTCCGGGACCTGATGGAATATATGCTAGAATATTAAAGGAATGCAAGGAAGAGCTTAGTTGTCCTCTAACTGCATTATTTAATAATTCAATAAAATTAGGATCGGTACCCATGGAGTGGAAATTGGCAGATGTGGTACCAATATTTAAAAAAGGAGAACGTGTTAAAAAGAATAATTATAGGCCGGTAAGTTTAACGTCAACAGTGGGTAAGATTCTAGAATCCATAATTGCAAATAAAATAAGGGCACATCTAGAATTACACAGACTGATAAAACTTTCACAACACGGGTTTCTTAAGGGTTTTTCGTGCCTTACAAACTTACTGTCTTTTTATTCAGAAGTTTACGAGGCAGTAGATTGTGGCAAAGAATATGATACAATATATCTAGATTTTAGCAAAGCTTTTGATAGAGTTCCTCACAAAAGATTAGTTAAAAAGCTGGAAGCTCATGGTATAGGAGGAGCTGTGCTCAGATGGATCAAACAATGGTTAAAAGACAGAAAACAGAGGGTTTGCATAAATGGAGAGAAATCAGAGTGGGGCTCGGTTACAAGCGGGGTACCACAAGGCTCGGTACTGGGTCCTCTATTATTTATCGTATATTTAAATGATCTGGATTCGGATATCAGTAGTAACCTAAGTAAATTCGCAGACGACACTAAAATAGGTAGAACTATAAACGGAAAAGAAGACATTCATGCTTTACAGGAAGATCTAAATAGATTATCTGAATGGTCGGACAAATGGCAAATGGAATTTAATGTTGAAAAATGTAAAGTAGTTAAAATGGGTACTATAAAAGACAATACTAGTTATAAGCTAAATAACCATGAAATCATGAGTTCTCAGTGTGAAAGGGATTTGGGAGTTCTTGTGAGTAGTAGTCTTAAGCCAAGAGAGCAATGCACAGCAGTCAGAAATAAAGCAAACAGAATTTTAGGATTTATCTCAAGAAGCGTCAGCAATAGGACGGAAAAAGTTATTTTGCAGCTCTATCTTGCATTAGTTAGGCCCCATTTAGATTATGCTGTGCAATTCTGGTCACCCTATTATAGAATGGAAATTGAATCCTTGGAGAGAGTGCAACGAAGAATGACCAAGATGATACACAATATCAGAAATCTACCATATGAGGACAGATTAAAAAAACTTAATCTACATTCTCTAGAGAGGCGAAGAGTTAGGGGGGATATGATTGAAGTGTATAAATGGTTTAAAGGGATTAACAAGGGAGATATTAATAAAGTTTTAAAAATTCATGATCAAACCAGAACTCGTAATAATGGATTTAAGCTTGATAAATTTAGGTTCAGAAGGGAAATTGGTAAAAATTGGTTTGGTAATAGAGTAGCTGATGCATGGAACAAGCTTCCTAGTAGGATAGTAAATGCCAATACCTTAGACACCTTCAAATGTAGATTAGATAGACATATGACAGAGGTAGGGTGGGTATGAATAGGTTAGTGCTTATTAGAAAAATCATAAAAAGAAAAACAGAATAAATAAGTAGAGTAGAATAGAATAGGTTAGACATGCTGAAAATACAATTCAAAAATGGAGCTGCCTCGTGTGTGCCAGTAGGCATGTTGCAGTGTCCTCTATTCTTATGTTCTTATGTTCTTAATATTCCAGAGCATCTTAAAAATGCATCCTCTTTCACAGCTTTCAAAGGCAAACTATGCAGTTTTCTTTTGGACAAATAGTTGCTGCTCATTAAGAACTAATTATTCTCATTGTAAGGAAACAAATATGGAAATGATGCCGATAATAACGATCCTGTATCTAGTGGCATACTTACTACTTTATTATTAACATTATTGTAACATTTTTATTACAGCATTATTATTTTCTATAAAAGCTACATTTAATTTAACTATATGTCTAACCCTCTTATTTGTTAGTTTAATTACATGTCTACTTATAAGTTACTATTAATGTTGAATAACCATTGTACAAAATGGAAATAAATGTTTTTGTTTGTTTGTTTTGTTTGTTATGAGATTCTCAGATTATTCTTGCTTACAAGGTTTTTTAGAGACTCTTCATCTTTACAAGATACCCTGGGGATTATTTATCATCTAAAGGTTTTCTGGCGATTACTGATCTTTTAAATATTCTCTAGGGATTATCAAATATTACAAAGATCTCTAAAGATTTTTAATCTTTAAAAGGTTCTCTATAAATGATTTATCTTTACACTAATGAAATATTCTTTATAAGGTCCTCCATGGATTATTCGTTTTAATATGGTTCTTTACAGATTATTTTTGATATTTAAAAGGTTCTCTAAGGATTATTTACCTATATACTTTACGCATAAATCTTTATAATATTCAATGGGGATTAATCATATCTACAAGGTTCTTTAAATATATCGCGATGCTTAGACCGCTCATATAGAGAAGTAAAAACCCGTGTTTCAGCCCAACGCGGGACATTATGAAGGGGATCCAGCCCTTAATTCCCAGCTCCAATCTTGCTCTATCCACTCCCATTCGATTGGGGATTAACAGTGGCACATTAAACTTCAAACAACAACAAGGATTTATAAGGATTATTAATTTTTTTAAAAGTTTTCTGGTGATAATTCCTCTTTAAAAAGATTTCCTAGCGATTATTCCTCTCTAAAAGGTTATTTATGGATTACCTTATCTCTAAAAGGTTATTCAAGGATTACTCTATCTTTAAAAGGTTTATACAAATTATTTATCTCTACCAAGTTTTTAAGGATTATTTGTCTCTTAGGAGGTTTCATCTTGAAAAGACGTTCTAGGGATTATTCCTATTATAAGGTTTATCCAGGGATTGCTCATCTTTATAGATGCTCTAGGGATTACTCATCTATAAAAGGTGCTTGAGGGATTACTCGCTTTAAAAATGCTCTAGGGATTACTCATCTTAAAAGGGTGTTTTAGGTATTCATCTTCAAGACGTGCTCTAGGGATTACCCATTTAAAAAAGTGCTCTAGGGATTATTTGCTATTACAGGGTGCTCTAGAGGTTAAGTCATTTTTGCCGGAGCGAAGGAGGTCCTTAACTTCAGTAAATTCGAGGAAGTAGCACAGTCACTTAGCTGTAAGGGCTCCAAGACCCTCCTAAATAGGAGCCTGCATAAGGAAGAGAAAAGGGAGAAAGAGACACGAGGAAGAAGAAGAAGAAGAAGGAGGTAGAAGAAAGAAGGGTAAATGTGATCATGACGGAGGCAGCAAGAAGAAGAAGAAGAAGAAGAAAAAGAAAAAGAAAAAGAAGAAGAAGAAGAAGAAGAAGAAGAAGAAGAAGAAGAAGAAGAAGAAGAAGAAGAAGAAGAAGAAGAAGAAGACATAATAACAAAGAAGGAGGCAGAGAGAAAGAAAGCAACAAGAATAAGGAATGAGAAAAAATGCAAAGAGAAGAACAGAGGACGCTAAGAGTGGAGGCAGAGGACAAAATTGGGTAAGTAAAGGGGAGGGGGGTGAGACGAATAGAGGATAGGAATAGGCTATACTGAAGAAATGTTAACCATAAAATAAATAATAACGTACAATTATTATTATTAAATTCTTGACAACTAAAGTCTATTGTGTGTGTGTGTGTGTGTGTGTGTGTGTGTGTGTGTGTGTGTGTGAGGGCGGTGTGTAAATAAAATTAAATACATGAAAATACTAAGAACCAAACGCAAGGACCAAAAATAAAATAAAAATGCACGCAAGTCGTGAACAAAAATATTTACAAAATTTATTGCAAACTGACCTGCCCCGGGCAAAATATTTTCTCGAAAATTGTAAAGAACGACATTTTGCGGTTTCTCAAGGAAAAAAAAATTCCGAGGTTCGGATTCCGGCAGGTTTGGAACCCCGCTTTGATCATTTCAGCGTAAAAGGGAATTTTGTAAGAAATTGCATTCAGGAGAGAGAGAGAGAGAGAGAGAGAGGAGAGAGAGAGAGAGAGAGAGAGAGAGAGAGAGAGAGAGAGAGAGAGAGAGAGAGAGATATCAGGCGAACTCCTGATGTCAGGAAGTGATTAGCAGGATGCTAATTATAGATATCAGCCAATTAGTAAATTCAGTTCTCAAGATGACGATGTTACACTCGTCAGTTTTGTTGTTTTTGTTGTTGATGTTGTGTTTGTTGTTGATGCTCCTACTGTTGGAATTGATGTTACCTCATAATTTATGATTCAACGCCTTGCTCGTAGAAATAATATTTCATAAATGTCTCCATACATCAAATGGCGTTTTCATTTTAAGTGACGGGAGAACACTGAGAAAGCTGAGGGAACGAGTTCTATCTTCTCTTAGTAATAGAGAGAATATGGTTACAAATTTAGAAGTTGGTGAAAAATTGGGCAACAGTGACCATGATTCCATTAGATTTAACATAATTTTCAAGGAAACTATAAAGGAAAATAAGAATATTGTTCCAAACTTTAGAGCAGGAGATTTTGAGGGCTTAAAAACTAAATTATCTAATGAGGTATGGGAAGGGATTTCTGGGGTACAGATGTGGGTAGTTAATCCAGCAGGTCAGGTCGCAGGTAGCGGATTACCCCAAAATTTGAGTACCACATGCCAAGGATTATCACAAGATAAGATCAATACATTAAATTCTCTCACAGGAAAGAACAGCAGTCCGTCAGTTAATATAAATTTGGATGAGGAATATAACAATTTTGTCATGACTCTTAAGAATAGTCAGAGAGACTATATTCCCATGAAACATTGCAGATCAAGAAAAAATGACCCTAAATGGATGAACAATAGAATAAAGAATCTTATAGGTATTAAAAGAGGAATATACAGGAAACTAAAAAGAGGTGAAGAGCAGGTGAGGCAGCAATATATACAGTTAAACAGGGAAGTTAAAAAGATAGTTAGAGAGTCGAAAAGAAAATGCGAAGTTAGAATAGCAGGAGAAGCTAAAGAAAATCCTAAAGGGTTTTATCAACACTATCAAACAAAATTTAAGGAAAAAGTCGGACCAATTGAAGTAGCCAATGGCCATATCACAGATGACGATAACGTGATGTGTACATGTTTAAATGATTATTTCTTATCTGTATTTACAAATGAAAACTTGGAAAATATTCCGGAAGTAGAATCCATTTACAGAGACAGTCCCGATAATATACTTAGTTCAATAAATATTACGAAAGAGGAGGTAATAAAAGAAATAGATAAATTAAAGGCTCATAAATCTCCGGGACCTGATGGAATATATGCTAGAATATTAAAGGAATGCAAGGAAGAGCTTAGTTGTCCTCTAACTGCATTATTTAATAATTCAATAAAATTAGGATCGGTACCCATGGAGTGGAAATTGGCAGATGTGGTACCAATATTTAAAAAAGGAGAACGTGTTAAAAAGAATAATTATAGGTCGGTAAGTTTAACGTCAACAGTGGGTAAGATTCTAGAATCCATAATTGCAAATAAAATAAGGGCACATCTAGAATTACACAGACTGATAAAACTTTCACAACACGGGTTTCTTAAGGGTTTTTCGTGCCTTACAAACTTACTGTCTTTTTATTCAGAAGTTTACGAGGCAGTAGATTGTGGCAAAGAATATGATACAATATATCTAGATTTTAGCAAAGCTTTTGATAGAGTTCCTCACAAAAGATTAGTTAAAAAGCTGGAAGCTCATGGTATAGGAGGAGCTGTGCTCAGATGGATCAAACAATGGTTAAAAGACAGAAAACAGAGGGTTTGCATAAATGGAGAGAAATCAGAGTGGGGCTCGGTTACTAGCGGGGTACCACAAGGCTCGGTACTGGGTCCCCTATTATTCATCGTATATCTAAATGATCTGGATTCGGATATCAGTAGTAACCTAAGTAAATTCGCAGACGACACTAAAATAGGTAGAACTATAAATGGAAAAGAAGACATTCATGCTTTACAGGAAGATCTAAATAGATTATCTGAATGGTCGGACAAATGGCAAATGGAATTTAATGTTGAAAAATGTAAAGTAGTTAAAATGGGTACTATAAAAGACAATACTAGTTATTAGCTAAATAACCATGAAATCATGAGTTCTCAGTGTGAAAGGGATTTGGGAGTTCTTGTGAGTAGTAGTCTTAAGCCAAGAGAGCAATGCACAGCAGTCAGAATTTTAGGATTTATCTCAAGAAGCGTTAGCAATAGGACGGAAAAAGTTATTTTGCAGCTCTATCTTGCATTAGTTAGGCCCCATTTAGATTATGCTGTGCAATTCTGGTCACCCTATTATAGAATGGAAATTGAATCCTTGGAGAGAGTGCAGCGAAGAATGACCAAGATGATACACAATATCAGAAATCTACCATATGAGGACAGATTAAAAAAACTTAATCTACATTCTCTAGAG
Organism: Halocaridina rubra; assembly: GCA_037179515.1. NCBI lineage: Eukaryota > Metazoa > Arthropoda > Malacostraca > Decapoda > Atyidae > Halocaridina > Halocaridina rubra. Next base: position 266 of record JAXCGZ010023925.1, on the reverse strand, counting down.
AGGCGAAGAGTTAAGGGGGATATGATTGAAGTGTATAAATGGTTTAAAGGGATTAACAAGGGAGATATTAATAAAATTTTAAAAATTCATGATCAAACCAGAACTCGTAATAATGGATTTAAGCTTGATAAATTTAGGTTCAGAAGGGAAATTGGTAAAAATTGGTTTGGTAATAGAGTAGCTGATGCATGGAACAAGCTTCCTAGTATGATAGTAAATGCCAATACCTTAGACACCTTCAAATGTAGATTAGATAGACATATGAC
>JAXCGZ010023924.1:0-21236 GCA_037179515.1 Halocaridina rubra | reverse complement strand
CTCTCTCAATTTATTTTTGTTATCGAGTGATTATATATTTTTCAAGTATTTAAATAAAAAACTTTTCCTACAATGATTTTTTTTTTATATTCAATTCAATTTTGTTCTCTTAATGAAAGTAATTAGGAAATATATTAGCACGTAAATAATAGTAATAAATATTTTATGAGACACATGTAGTCCCCATTTGATTGGGGTGGACGCAGACAGGTAGGAGCTGGGGGATTAAAGTTGAGGCCCTTCCTAACGTCCCGTAGTGGGATAGAACTCGAGAATGTCTGGTTCGTCCCTTCATAATTTTGCGTGCTCTGCAAGTGAGCTATCGCGGAGCTAGTTCCTAGTAAAGCAGTTCATTAAAAAAGAAAAATTAGTAAAATGAAAATAAGTTTCCTTCAGCTTAATAATAATAATAATAATAATAATAATAATAATAATAATAATAATAATAATAATAATGATAATAATAATAATAATAATAATAATCGTAGTAGTAGTAGTAGTAGTAGTAGTAGTAGTAGTAGTAGAACTTGGAAGAGATGGATTATTTCAGTTAAAAGAATATAAAGTAGTTAAAGCATAATAGAAGTAGTAACAGTAGTGCTGGTAGTAGCAGTAGTTGTAGTAGCAGTAGTAGTTGTAGTAGTAGTAGTAGTAGTAGTAGTAGTACAAAGGCAGAGAGGTAACAGCCGCGCACTCTCTTTTAAGTTAAAAGATTATTGATAGAGTGTGCGAGTCTGGAAGTGATAAACTAGAATTCGATCCGACTGCTTGGCGCTAGTAAGGGTATTCAGCCTTAATCCCCCAGCTCCAACATATCTATGTCCACCCCCATACGAATGGGTACTAATGGCGACCCAAAGCTGTGCATTATTATTTCTATATTTTTAAAATTTTTGGTTTTTATGTCACGAACTCCCTTTTCTACTAAGGGATAGGACGGTTGCCTTCTTGCGAAGGATTTGTTTTGGCAGATGTAATCGTTACCCTGAGTGCATGCCCTTGCTAGCCTCAGACCGTGACGGGGCCCGAACCCTCGACCTGACGCCTCAGAGTCGCGGACGCTACCATTTTGCCACGGAGACTACCTATATTTTTTCAAAATATATCTTTATTAAAAATATTACAATTCATGATTGTATACAATCCACATACCTTTACGTAAAAAGACACCTGAAGAAATGTAGAAAGAAAAAACTGTTTTTTTTACACTTTACAAGTCCCTCTCGTAAGCAATAACATGTAAATGTTTTTTTTTTCGGAAATAACAGGAACGCTGTAGAATTTTCTCTCTCAAAGAAAAAACTTTGTTTCGTTATTTGCTTCGTAGGTACCGATGTAGATATTGTTTTTGTTTTGTTTGTTTTTTTGTTTCTTTATCAGTAACTACATTGTGTTGTTGTTTGTTCCGGTTTTACGTCACGGACTCCCTTTTCAACTAAGGGCTAGGACGGTTGCCTTCTTGCGAAGGACTTGTTTTGGCAGATGTAATCGTTACCCTGAGTGTATACCATTGTGTATTTGACATTATTGTTTCTTTTGTGAATTAGCTTTGATATTTTGTTTTCATCATTTTATCAATTGGCGATGGGTGGGTTCTGTTCATATGAGGCCTTCATCATTCTCTGCCTCCCATAGTGTATTCACTCTTCCTCTCCTTGATTATGCATTTTCTTCTTTCATTTTCTCGGGACAGGTGACGAGAATACCTCCCCCATGTTCCCCTGCGTCATAAAAGTTAATTAATCGGGCGGAGTGAGGAAATTGGGAATCTCCATATTCATATATTTTGCCTACGATGAGTCAGGATTGTGCCTTGACTCGGCCATTCTCATTAAAAGGGATATTGCTACCTTATTTTGAAGATAAATTCGAAACTCCTTTATTGTCGTTTCCGAACCCTGAGCTCCTGTAGATACTGTTCCATTACAGACCTCACACATCTTATTGCAAGGGTTCCCATGTGAGGGATACTACTACAATTGCTGTTTTGTTGTTCCGGTTCTACGTCACGGACTCCCTATTCTACCAAGGGCTAGGACGGTTGCCTTCTTGCGAAGGACTTGTTTTGGCAGATGTAATCGTTACCCTGAGTGCATGCCCTTGCTAACCTCAGACCGTGATGGGGCGCAAACCCTCGATCTGACGCCTCAGAGTCGCGGACGCTACCGCCTGAGCCACGTTGACTACGAGGGATACTACTACAGTCTCCTTCCAATCCCTGAAGAGATTCTAGCAAAGTATGTCTTAACAAACTGCTTTGTAAAACTCGAACCCAGGGACCTGTTGGGTGTGAGAGAGACACTGAACCGGTAAGCTACAATGGATATATGATCTTACTAATTGACCTGATTGTTTTCACGGGAAAGAGCCATCTGTTTGTAGCTATGTGTTTCCTGATTGATTTTCCTCTCTCTCTCTCTCTCTCTCTCTCTCTCTCTCTCTCTCTCTCTCTCTCTCTCTCTCTCTCTCTCTCTCTCTCTCTCTCTCTCTCTCTCTCTCTCTCTCTCTCTCTCTCTCTCTCTCACACACACACACACACACCACACACACACACACACACACACACACACACACACACACACACACACACACACACACACACACACACACACACACTAAGAATATCCTTTCAGATCTCTTAAGTACAGAAAATCCTATTCTATATTCATTATTCTACCTTATTCAATACTACTGTTGTATTGTAGACAAAAAGACCCATATTTATAATGTAGACATATCTTCCTCACAGACTTCTCCTGACTAACCAATCTTTTGAAAGATTTCCAATTCTCATCTAAATCACCATCTTGCGTAAGGTCTCTTTACATGCTGCATTCTCCTCTGACAATGTGAACATGCCAAGATATTCAATTATGTAGAAAACTTGTCCCTTGACCCCTACATCTTGCTGTAGACATTCTGACCTTCTCGTAACGTAGCGACCTCTTCGTGATTATATATGAAGGCGTGGAGGGGTCGTATCACTCGTCTTCGGGATTACAGTCTTTGGTACGTGATGTTTGCAATAATACACTTACAAAATACAGATTTTGAGCCATACTGTAAATTGGCACATGGCACCAGCCGCCCGTTGCGATACTACAGCTGAAGGTTTTTGAACTTAAATAGGTCTGTCCAGGACACTTCGATTTTAAGTCTTCCTTCAGTTACGGTTCGTTTTCTATGCTTACAGCTGCACTGAATATTCTTGGATATTCATTACACATCTTTTATTAGCCCTTCACATCTGACAAGTCATTACACTCCCCATCTCTGTTTCTCTTTATGTATTCTTCGTGTCCAGTCCCGATGAGGGCTGTTTTAGTTTTTTTTTTGGGGGGGGGCCCGTCCTGGTGTCACAATCATAAAAAAAATTATTATCTCTTGTCTGTATCTATCTGGACTGAGAGGTCACGTGACTCACGTGGTCTTTGGTACATGATTTCAGCAATAATGTACCGCAAAATACAGAAGTTTTACTGTAAGTGATAAATTCATCTTCACTGTATTTTTTTTATCTGGTATTGAGATTATATAACTGGTGTGTTTCAGCAATAGTTTTCTTCTTAGTTTATTCTTATTTATTAAAAGTAATTAAGCATCTTTTAGATATTAAAATGCATACATACATACATACATACATACATGCATGCATGCATGCATGCATACATACATACATACATACATACACTACATACATACATACATACATACATACATACATACATACATACATACATACATACATACATACATACATACATACATACATACATACATACATACATACATACATACATACATACATACATACATACATAAATACATACATACTTACATACATACATAAATACATACTTACTTACATACATGCATAAATACATACATACATACATAGTTATCCTCGTAAACAGTACTTAGGTTTTAGGTTATATACGGGTACTAATAAAATATGGAATCAAATCCCGTAGAGTTTATCGTCTCTCTCTCTCTCTCTCTCTCTCTCTCTCTCTCTCTCTCTCTCTCTCTCTCTCTCTCTCTCTCTCTCTCTCTCTCTCTCTCTCTCTCTCTCTCTCTCTCTCTCTCTCTCTCTCCTCTCTCTCCTCTCTCTCTCTCTCTCTCTCTCTCTCTCCAAATCCATTTACAAAATTGAGTGTGAACAATCCAGATTTATATCTAAAGATTATGAAGATGTTTCATATTTCAACTTTTGAAAGTAACTTTTCTGGTCGGTAATCGAAGGTATTACTTACAGTTCATAAGCTAATGGAAGCTACTGACGTGTTAGTATTCAAACAAATTAACACACATACATACATGCGCACGTCCACACACGCAGATTTGTCTCCAGAAATACATATAAATGGCATAGTAAGGGCAGCATATGCATTTTTATCAAATGTAAGGGTAGCCTTCAGGCACATGGACAAGGAAATGTTCAGAAATATTTATGTAACCTATGTGAGGCCAAAACTCGAATATGCAGCCCCCTTTTGGAATCCGCACTTGAAAAATCAACATAGCTAAGCTTGAAAAAGTTCAAAGACATGCCACGAAACTGGTGCCAGAAATACGCAATCTCAGTTATGATGAGAGGCTGAGGGAATTAGACTTACCATCACTCGAAGCTAGAAGATTGAGGGGGGATATGGTGACAGTCTTTAAATTCCTTCATGGTTATGATAGAGTGGATAGGGATCGATATTTTGATATGGCTGGCTCTAGAACTAGAGGTCATAGTTTGAAGCTTCGTAAGAAAACTTCTTTGCAGGATGTAAGGAAATACTTTTTCAGTGTAAAAGTAGTTGATAATTGGAATTGTCTAAGCGAGGAGGTAGTTAATGCTATCTCAATCCATAGTTTTAAGGACAGGTATGATAAGTATCACTAAGTAGAACATGGAACCGATCAGGAGACGGGAAGATACGAGCTTTGGGCTCTTTCCCGTAAACACAATTAGGTAATCACACATTCATACACGTAAGCACGCACATACGCACATCAAAATTTAAAGGTTGTTATCAAGAGAATTTGGAACTAACATTTTAAAAAGCTTTGTCACTCATTATTTTCATGGCTTCGAGCAAACGTAATATATATATGAACTGCAGAAAAATACAACTATGTTAATAGATTTTTATTTGTAGTCACCGTGGCTCAAGCGGTAGCGTCCGAGACTTTGAGGCGTCAGGTCGAGGGCTCGCGCCCCGTCACGGTCTGAGGTTAGCAAAGGCATGCACTCAGGGTAACGATTACATCTGCCAAAACAAGTCCTTCGCAAGAAGGTGACCGTCCTAGCTCTTGGTAGAAAAGGGAGTCCGTGACGTAAAACCAGAACAGAACAGTTAATAGATTTTTATTTGAATTTTCAGCCACTCAATAACCTGACCATATAATTCTGTGGAAATGGCTTCCTGGCAGCTTGATTCCCACGTGTTGGTTGATGCCATATTTGCTTGACTTTTAGTGCCAATGGCCATTTACGTTGCTGTTGCTTACACGTGTCTTAAAACGCACACAAATACCATCCTATTAAGGTGAGTCTTAGTTGGTTTCGGTTTTACGTCACGAACTCCATTTTCAACTAAGGGCTAGGACGGTTGCCTTCTTGCGAAGGACTTGATTTGGCAGATGTAATCGTTACCCTGATTGTATGCCCTTACTAACCTCAGACCGTGAGGCACGAACCCTCGACCTGCCGCTTCAGAGTCGCGGACGCTACCACTTGAGCCACAGAGACTATTAAGGTGAGTCTTATGGAATTTTTTTTTTATTTTAGATCTTAAATCTTTCTGAATATAAGAAGGTTTTTAGTCTTACATTTGTAGTATTAACACTAATTTTTGCTCTTACAACTCCAGCCTTGTGGCCGCCGTGGCCTGCTTGGTAGTTCATGCGACTTTGATTTGCCAGGTTGTGGGTTCGAGACCCGCCACGATTTGAAGTTTGAGAGGGCCTTCACTCAGGGTAACGGTCGCACTTGCCAACGTCCAAGCCCATAATAAAAAAGGGAGTCCGTGACGATAAACCGAATCGAGCCTCCTGGCTAGTACAGTGGTAACGCGCTGGCCTCGCATTCGCGAGGTCGACTGATTGCGCCTCGTCCAGGCAAGAGACTTTAAGCTGTTTGCTAGGGAGGTTACTGCTGTGTCTGGGCACCACAGTGGGAGGTTGGGGTTTGTGCTGGCTGGCGACCGTCCTATGGGTCCACCATGACCCATTCCACCCATCCGTGGGTGGAGAATCTAAAAAAGAGAAGATAACCCGGATCACTGCTTCAACCTGTCTGTGTTTATCCGTATTCGATTCCGGACTTATTGTGTCAGACGTAATTGGTGTTATTCACTGCAAAAATTACATAAAAAATTACTCTTTTTTTTTATCCACTGTATATTTATGTATAGTGGTGTAGTCACCGTGGTTCAAGCGGTAGCGTCCTCGACTTTGAGGCGTTAGGTCGAGGGTTCGCACCCTGCCACGATCTTAGTTTAGCAAGGGCATGCACTCAGGGTAACGATTACATCTACTAATACAAGTCCTTCGCAAGAAGGCAACCGTCCTAGCCCTTGCTTGAAAAAGGAGTCCGTGACCTAAAACACGCTTTTATATATATGTATATTGATAGATTTTTTTTGCATTTTGTGGGAAGTGTTTTGATAATGACAATTATATTTTTTTTTCACATATTTTGTTTGTTTTTAAGTTTGTATTTTACAGGAAATAATGTTTTGGAATATTTTTTCCCATATATATATATATATATATATATATATATATATATATATATATATATATATATATATATATATATATATGTATATTTTTTTTTTCACAGTTAATTGGAGTTCATCTATTAGGAAACTTTATCACATTTATTTTTATTTTTATATATTTATAAGTTGTAGGAAACGCAGTGGTCCGAGAATTATATATTTATTTTAATTATTTTAATATTTCATATTTAAAAATGCCACGTGACGCAGTGACAGCCAATTTTATGCTATATATTTACATATATTTACACCTACTGTTGTTCCGGTTTTACGTCACGGACTCCCTTTTCTGCCAAGGGCTAGGACGGTTGCTTTCTTGCGAAGGAATTGTTTTGGCAGTTGTAATCGTTACCCTGAGTGCATGCCCTTGCTAACCTCAGACCGTGACGGGGCGCGAACCCTCGACCTGACGCCTCAAAGTCACGGACGCTACCGCTTGAGCCACGGTGACTACACATATTTACACCTACATTTTACAAAATAACTAGTTTGTTGCAAAAATGCTGCTATTAATTTATCTACAATTGTATGTATATTTACAATGCCGCTGGAAAGTGTAATAGAAAAATTTTACTCATTTTTGTATGTATTATTGGTTAAATTAAAAAAATATATATAGGAAAATTTTGACAATATATTGCATCCAATCTAGGTTTTTTTTTCTTTTAATAATCAATCCTTTTCAATTTACCTAGTTATTTATTTATTTAATTATTTAATTACTTACATATGTATATAATATACTTACTTATACTTACATATTACAGTTGCCACCAAGAAGCCAGTGGATCATCAGCATTATCAACGAGCAGTACTCACAAAGAGTTGGAGAGAGCTGATACTGCTCATACGAACGAGACTCCCACGACCCCCTGATTCCTAGAGCAGGAGAATATGACCCATCGCTTCTGATATATTTTCATTTTTCCTATCAATATTTTCCTCATATTATATTGTGTTATTGGAAATAAAATTTCCCTAGACTTAAGAATTGGGACATAATAAAGCATTTCTCCCTCACAAGATTCTTTAAAGTATTCATTTCAAAATTTCCCTCTCTTTGTCTCTGTTATTGGCATTTCCACCGTGAGGTCCAAAGCCCAGCTGCGGCTGTCGGGTCTCACGGCAAAAGATCGTAGCCCACTTCAACTGTTATCGGAACTTCCGCCGTGAGGTCCAAAGCCCAGCTGCGGCTGTCGGGTCTCACGGCAAAAGATCGTAGCCCACCTAAATTGTTATCGGAACTTCCGCCGTGAGGTCCAAAGCCCAGCTGCGGCTGTCGGGTCTCACGGCAAAAGATCGTAGCCCACCTAAACTGTTATCGGAACTTCCGCCGTAAGGTCCAAAACCCAGCTGCGGCTGTCGGGTCTCACGGCAAAAGATCGTAGCCCACCTAAACTGTTATCGGAACTTCCGCCGTGAGGTCCAAAACCCATCTGCGGCTGTCGGGTCTCACGGCAAAAGAGCGTAGCCCACCTACACTGTGTATGAGCCAAGCAGGATAGTGATGGATGGGAATTGTGGCAACTGTTTATCACCAGAGAGCTAAGAGCAGTGATCAGGGTATGCTTTGCTACTGGTGAATGTGTTCGTTGACTCGGCCAAACTTCGCTTTATAGGAAACAATTTAAATGCCAAGAAATCATTTAATATACAGAAAATGTAAAAATCGTATATGAAAAAGCTGTAGTGTTGTTACTGTTTTTATTATTATTATTATTATTATTATTATTATTATTATTATTATTATTATTATTATTATTATTATTATTATTATTATTATTAGCATTTTCTTTTTTATAAGTATTTTTCCAGTATTAAGCGAAACTTATTCACAGTATTGGAACAAAATTCGCGGAAGTAAATTTTAACTTTAAGAACAGTGTTACCAGATTAGTTTCCTTGACATCCCTCTTCATATTCTTCTAGGAAACAATTTTAATCCTCGTTTGACCTTAGAATAAATAATCCTAAAACTAAAAAAATAAAAAAAATATGAATACACTTTTAAAATGAAAACAAATCTAAAATAATAGAGAATAAAAACATTTATGTCGAGGATTCGCAAGAAGGCATCGTCCTAGCTAACCCTTAGTAGAAAATGAGTCCTTGACGTAAAACCGATCAAAATGGGTCATAGCTATATAAAAAATAATGGTAATATTAATTACAGTTAAAGTAATAATGCTTTTACGGGATTAGTACATTTTGGTGCAGCCATTTTTGCGCCGGCTATTTGGGTGCTAGATCCAGTTTGGCGACAACCCATTTATCGACGGACGTCATGGCGCTAAGGTCTTTTTATTTTCAAAGCCTAATTTTAACCTGTCTTTACAAAATGGATGGCGCCAAAACGTCAGCGCCCAAACAGCATCGCCCAATAGTCCATTCCTTGAATTTACATAGTACAACCTCTCGCCGTTCTCTCGCGTGATTTTATATTTTATAGTAGTAGCTATATAAGGGTGTCACGAACCAAAATGGGTTTCCTTCACCTGCACAGTGATGTAATATGGGACGGGTATGTAGGGGGGTGCCATAAGGTTGAATTAGTGGGGAAAATCGGCTACGGCTGTCGGGGTCTTGGTAGAAAAGCCTTTTCCATACCATGTGAATGACCGAGTAGCGTTCCTTGACTTGGTCAAACCTCAAAATGAAAAACCTGAAATGGCAAAAATTTTTGAATATACAGAAAGAGTAAAATTCATCAGAGAAGTGATTGAATAGGCTGCTGGTGACAAAATCCTTGCTTTGACTCTGCCATCACTCACGAAGATTACAGCGTTTTTGGTTTCGGTTTTACGTCACGAACTCCCTTTGCAACTAAGGGCTAGGATGGTTTCCTTCTTGCGAAGGACTTGTTTTGGCAGATGTAATAGCTACCCTGAGTGTATGCCCTTATCAATCTCAGTCCGTGACGGGGCGCGAACCCTCGACCTGCCACCTCAGTGTCACGGACGCTACCATTTTGCCACGGAGACTACAGGATTACAGCGTTTTATGTAAAAAATATATATCTACATACTTTTTTTCTCAAAGCCAAGTCTCAAGGATTCTGTACTTTTAAGTGCTAATACATCTAATTATGGCACTGTAGTCACCGTGGCTCAAGCGGTAGCGTCCACGACTCTGAGGCGTCAGGTCGAGGATTCGCGCCCCGTCACGGTCTGAAGTTAGCAAGGGCATGCACTCAGGGTAACGATTACATCTGCCTAAACAAGTCCTTCGCAAGAAGGCAACCGTCTTAGTCCTTGGTAGAAAAGGGAATCCGTGACGTAAAACCGGAACTGAACTGAACTTTGTATCACTTCACATATTTCTATAGGTCTATTAAGATATATCTCTCTTACTTTGTCTATTAATCCCAATTCGTATGTGAGTGGACACAAACATTCTTGAGTTGGGGAATTAGGATTGGATGTCCTTCCTAACTCCCCGCGGTGGGCTTGAACATGGGTTTGTCAATTCCCTAGTCGAGTACTCTAACTACTGCGCTATATCTAAGTAGTTAGGCTAAACGTAGCCATTTGTGATAGATACAAGGACTTGAGAAAGTCGTCACCGTGGCTCAAGCGTAGCATCCGCGACTCTGAGGCGTCTGGTCGAGGGTTCGCGCCCCGTCACTGTCTGAGGTTAGCAAGGGCATGCACTCAGGGTAAGGATTACATCTGCTAGAACAAGTCCTTCGCAAGAAGGCAACCGTCCTAGCCCTTGGTATAAAAGGGAATCCGTGACGTAAAACCGGAACAAGGACTTGAGTAAAGTTAAGATAATTATACTCTGTAATTTGCTGATGGTTATGGGCCGCCGTAGCACAGTGGTAGCGCGCACGGGAAGTGATTAATGTGGATTCGATTTCACTGTGGGGTGCTAAGAAGGGCATCCAACCTTAATTCCCCAGCTCCAACATGCGTCCACCCCCTTTCGAATGGGGACCAATTGTGACCGTTAAAACGGTGGACTGAAGTTGTGAAACTACAGATTATTTACCAAGCTATTAAATAGCCATATAATAAGTTCTGAGTTCTACTACCAGTCATGGTTAATTCACCTTTATTATTGTAAGAACTTTCGAAGATAAGATTTGGACAGAAGCATCGTTAGATTGATAGGTCCTGTTAACTCAAGAGGCTTAGCGAGTACACCATTATGCGGCTTGGATAAGAAATGAACAGGATGTTCAATATTGCTGCCTATATACGTTTATTCGAATGCTTCTTTCTATACTGCCATGTCATTTTTTTTAGAATTTAAGTTTATTATAACTTTATAAACTCGTAGTCACCGTGGTTCAAGCGGTAGCGTCCGCGACTCTGAGGCGGCAGGTCGAGGGTTGGCGCCCCGTCACGGTCTGAGGTTAGCAAGGGCATGCACTCAGGGTAACGATTACATCTACCAAAACAAGTCCTTCGCAAGAAGGCAACCGTCCTAGCCCTTGGTAGTTAAGGGAGTCCGTGACGTAAAACCGGAACTTTATAACTTTATAAACTCGATGAAAATTTATTTGGCCTTTAACTGCCCAAAGGATACCTATTAAATTACTAATTTATAATTGGAATAAAATTCATAAATTACCTTTCAATTTCATGGTTAATTATTGCTAGATGTACAAAGGAAGAAAATACCAATATTTTGCTATCTTTTGCAGATTCGGTTTTACGTCTCAAACTCCCTTTTCCACTAAGGGCTAGGACGGATGCCTTCTTGCGAAGGACTTGTTTTGGCAGATGTAATCGTTACCCTGAGTGTATGCCCTTACTAACCTCAGTCCGTGACGGGGCGCGAACCCTCGACCTGGCGCCTCAGAGTCGCGGACGCTACCATTTAGCCACGGAGACTACATTTTGCTATCTTTTATAATCATGATTTATGAGTCCAATGTGCACTAACAAACTCCATTTTCTCAGAAGTTACTTTTATAAAGACTTAACGAGTACACCATTATGCTGCTTGGATAAGAAATGAACAGGGTCAATATTGGTGCCATCAAGGGCAACAGTTCAGATGGCACCCATTACTGGCTTTCGCTACTTTTACCCTAGAATAGCTTGAGGGCCAAAATGAGGGTAGTGGTGGGTATCTGTTGAAATCACCTAACATTAATTTGCCTCCCGTATAGATAAGAAATGAGAATTGTCAAACAGAAAATATTATTTTTATTTATATTAAATCACTGATGTATGTATACAGTAGTCACCGTGGCTCAAGCGGTAGCGTCCGCGACTCTGAGGCATCAGGTCGAGGGTTCGCGCCCCGTCACGGTCTGATGTTAGCAAGGGCATGCACTCAGGGTAACGAATACATCTGCCAAGCCAAGTCCTTCGCAAGAGGGCAACCGTCCTAGCCCTAGGTAGAAAAGGGAGTCCGTGACGTAAAACCGGAACAAACAGCTGATATATGTATACCTTCAAAATAAAATATTGCGTATTTGATTGAGATTCTAAAATAATATTACCTGGTAATTAGTCAGAAACTAATTGGGGCGTAAGCAAAGGGCCAACTTGTCCCGGAAATTTAGGATCTTAGGTTTGAGTTTCTTAATTTTCCTTGTTTTAATATCTTGCAGTGCACTTGTGTAGCCTGTGAACACTGACAATCGCCCCTCAGGACAATTGTCCCTAGGTCAGTAGCCCCTGACTTTATGCTATAGCTAACAATTGCTACTTGATATTAACGTGAGAAATATCATAATTAAGAAATAACGAATAAAAAAGTTAGGTAATTTTAGGTAAGTAATGAATGGGGTGTGAAAAAATGTCTACTTATGACTGAATATTCAAGGGGCAATTGTCCCGGGGGTAGCTATAAAAAGGGGCAATTTTCCTATGGACAATTGTCTTAAGGGGCAATTTTCCTATGGACAATTGTCTTAAGGGGCAATTTTCCTATGGACAATTGTCTTAAGGGGCAATTTTCCTATGGGCAATTGTCTTAAGGGGCAATTTTCCTATGGCCAATTGTCTTAAGGGGCAATTTTCCTATGGACAATTGTCTTAAGGGGCAATTTTCCTATGGACAATTGTCTTAAGGGGCAATTTTCCTATGGGCAATTGTCTTAAGGGGCAATCATCCCGCATTATATAACTTATAGCAAGCTTTCTACCTCTTTAATGATAATATTACCTTGAGTTAATTAACATGTGTTAGTTGTCCAGCATGCTTAAGTGATAACCTAATATCGCTCTACATCATTCTATGTTCTTAATGGCCAGATTCTGCTGACTGTGCAATTATTATAGTGACACAAATTGGGTCCTCTGTACTTTGACTGCTTTTTTCTGTTTGTCGTTTTCCTTTGTGTGACATTACCTCATCTCGACCTTGTCCTTAACCTTTTTCTTTTCCTTCGTCTTGGTATTTTCTCGTTCCCGGGCCTTTATTGATGAGGGCAGTTTCTGCCTGTCCCGGCGTCACACTCATAAAAAAAAATTGGCAAATAAATAGCGCAGTTTTGGGGGTTCTGTAGGAAAGGTAGTGAAAACAAACCTCTAGAGGATATTTCTAAAGGGGGGTTTACACGGTCAAACGGTTCGTCGAACGCGGTTACAAACAAGTGTTTGAAGTGATGTTCGAACGTGTGAACGGGGAATTTGGTTGTCGAACACGTTTGTCGAACTTGTTCGACAACCAAATACACCGTTCACACGTTCGAACATCACTTCAAACACTTGTCTGTCGAACCGCGTTCGACGAGCCGTTTGACCGTGTAAACCGCCCTTAAGGTATTTGGTTGTTAGTTAATGGAGGTCGGGGGGGGGGGCAAAGCTCCTTTTATGAAAGGAAGGTAATTGGGGCAGAGCATTCACTCAAAGATATAAATTACGACATTTTTAATGTTATTTTTGGTTGCGTTTGGCTAGCTTAGTGTAGTTGCATGACGAGAAAAACTACAAGCTGTTTACCGAAGCCTGGTTTTGTTTAACTAATGCACGATTAATACGCGTTTTTGGTTGTTACAGACGAATTGGTACAAACATCGTCAAGACATATTATTGTGTAATTACAATCTACATGGTCAGAATTATTCCATATCAATGCATTCGATATAAACAGAGAAACTTTTCATTATAAAACTTACTGAGGGTGATCGGATAATTTAGATGTAGCGTATTCTATGTGATGCTAAACCCTTAATATGAATTGTGCTGATAAATTGTTTTTCTATTAAGTAAGATAAAGTAGTAGTAGTAGTAGTAGCGTGTTTTACGTCACGGACTCCCTTTACTATCAAGGGCTAGGACGGTTGCCTTCTTGCGAAGGACTTGTTTTGGCAGTTGTAATCGTTACCCTGAGTACATGCCCTTGCTAACCTCAGAACGTCGTGGTGCGCGAACCCTCGACCTGCCGCTTCAGAGTCGCGGACGCTACCGCTTGAGCCACGGTGACTACATTAAGTAAGATAAAGTATGATATATATTCACAAAAGAGAGCCATATAATATAATTTATTTACTCAAAACATACTAAACCCGATTTCTTAGTTGTGGCGACTTGTCCATAGTAGCGATTCATCTATCAATTTTAATATATTACGAGATGTTTTGGTTGTCACCGTGGCTCAAGCGACTCTGAGGCATCAGGTCGAGGGTTCGCGCACCGTCACGGTCTGAGGTTAGCAAGGGCATACACTCAGGGTAACGATTACATCTGCCAAAACAAGTCCTTTGCAAGAAGGCAACTGTCCTAGCCCTTGGTAGAAAAAGGGAGTCCGTGACGTAAAACCGGAACATATTACGAGATGTTTTGATAGCGATATATACATAGCAACTAGATTTGTAGATAGCCAGCTTGTTACGTATCTGTCTATCTAGATGTATAATTATCTATCAAGTATTAACACGTGACACAAAATCAAAGGTCAGCTACGATGGAAATATAAAACGGTGTGGAGAGACCTTCCAGACAGTATTTTATTGATTTTTTTTTGTGTGTGACATCGGGACAGGCAAAAACTGCCCTCATCAATTAATGCCCGGGCACGAGAAAACACCAAGACGAAGGAAAATAAAATAAAAAACTATATGAAGAAAATATTGAGAAAAAATCATATAATGAAAAGATAATTATTCAAAATATTTACCAAGGATACTTGAACTTGTTAATTCCTAACTGGATATTCTATAATGACTCTCAATTATATTTTTAAGCAAAAATTACGACTTGTTAACTGGATTAAGACGGATTTAAGGAGATTTATAGAGGTGGCGTTTATTGTAGTTATTGACTGCTCTAAGATCTGGATTAAACAGTCATGTGAAACTTATTTCTTATCTTCTTCCGGTTTTACGTCACGGAATCCCTTTTCTAACAAGGGCTAGGACGGTTGCCTTCTTGCGAAGGACTTGTTTTAGGAGGTGTAATCGTTACCCTGAGTGCATGCCCTTGCTAACCTCAGACCGTGACAGGGGCGCGAACCCTCGACCTGACGCCTCAGAGTCGCGGACGCTACCGCTTGAGCCATGGTGACTAATAAACTTACTTCTTACATGAAATAAATTGTTTACCATCTTATCTATTAATCCCCATTCGAATGGAGGTGAGACAGATTAGTAGCTGGGGTACTGTCTGCATGCCTTTCTAACGCCCTTCGGTGGGTTCGAACATGGGTTTACCACTTCCCGAGTTGAGCTCTCTATCCGCTGTTCTACCGCGGGCCCCACTAATATGAGTAAAAAGGGCACTTGAATGACGTCCTGATACTTCAATATTGACTGGTTTTGCGAATTATTTTCCAATGGCCAAACCAGTCAATATTGAATTTTTTCGTTCCGATTTTGCGTCTGAGGTTAGCAAGGGCATGCACTCAGGGTAACGATTACACCTGTCAAAACAAGTCTTTCGCAAGAAGGCCACCGTCCTAGCCCTTGATAGAAAAAGGGGTCCGTGACGTATAACCGGAACTAAAAACTTCAATATTGACTTCGGTTTTGCCATTGGAAAATAATTGGCCATTTCTGCAGTGTTTCTTGTCTGCTTGATTTGCTTAAACAAACAATGGTACTATCTTTTGCATTAATATTTTTCATGTCTCCTTCGACTACAGGTGAGGTCACGGTAGAACGTCTACAGTTGTTGCTCCGGTTTTACGTCACGGACTCCCTTTTCTACCAAGGGCTAGGACGGTTGCCTTCTTGCGAAGGACTTGTTTTGGCAGATGTAATCCTTACCCTGAGTGCATGTCCTTGCTAACCTCAGACCGTGACGAGGCGCGAGCCCTCGACCTGACGCCTCAAAGTCGCGGACGCTACCGCTTGAGCCACGGTGACTATGTAGGACGTCTACAGAAGGTGTGATATTATGATGTAGACGATGTGACATCTCTACAAAAGTACTCGTAGACAGTCCTTTGTGTAAGTATTAAGGTATCCCCCTAAAGGAGGGGGCTAGAATACTTTATCCATGTTCCCCTATGTGTCGTAAGAGTCGATTATATGGAACGGAGCGAGGGGATTTGGAATTCCCTCGTGTATATTTTCTTCCCAAAGAGTCCATAGTAATATGCCTTGACTCAGCCACACCCCTTATGAGGGGGAAAAGGGCTCTTGTGTATAGATAGTTTCAGGCATACACTTAGTTAATTAGTTTCGGTTTTACGTCACGGACTCACTCTTCTACCAAGGGCTAGGACGGTTGCCTTCTTGCAAAGGACTTGTTTTATCAGATGTAATCGTTACCCTGAGTGCATGCCCTTGCTAACCTCAGACCGTGACGGGGCGCGAACCCTCGACCTGACGCCTCAGAGTCGCGGACGCTACCGCTTGAGACACTATCTGTATTTATTGTATTTTACCGAGCAAAATATGGGAATTATTTTGCCATTTTCACTACTAATCTTCATTCAAATAGTAGGCACATGTTGGAGCTGGGGAATTAAGACTGGATGCCCTTCCTAACGCCCTGAGGTAGGCTCGAACGGGGTTGGCTATCCCAGAGTCGAGGACTTAAGCAAATTATGGGAATAATTGTGCCAATATTTGTGCCAATAATTGTGCCAATAACTGTGCCAATAATTGTGCCAATAATTGTGCCAATAATTGTGCCAATAACTGTGCCAATAACTGTGCCAGTAATTGTGCCAATAACTGTGCCAATAATTGTGTCAATAATTGTGCTAATAATTGTGCCAAATCAAAGCTAGGATAATTTGTTTCCTGTTTTGTGTGTCCATTCCCATTCGAATGGGGTTAGACGGACGGGTTGGAGCTGGGGAATTATGGCTGGATGTCCTTCCTAACGCCATGTAATGGGTGCGAAATCAGGTCTGTCGCCTCCCGAGAAGAGCTCTAACCACTCTGCTACGTGGTCCACAGCAAAAGTTGCTTATCCCCATTCGAATGGGGGTGGACAGACATGTTGGAGCTGTGGAATTACGGCTGGATGCCTTTCCTAACGCCCTGTAATGGGTGCGAAGTCAGGTCTGTCGCCTCCCGAGAAGAACTCTAACCACTCTGCTACGCGATCCACAGCAAAAGTTGTATTTAAATAACTTAAGCAAGGAATGTACATCATAAATTCTAATATATTTCATATATTCGTGAACGCGTATACTTTGTAGGTATAAAAGTTTACATATGGATAATATATTTATACCACATTTATGTATCAAATATCTTTCTCTTTCAGGTTAAGAACATGAAGAATCAGCCGCAGGATGTTCTATTTCAGCACTGTGAGTGCAAGATTTATATTAGCACTGAGAGCAAGATTTATTTTAGCAGTGGGCAAGATCTACTCCAGCACTGAGAGCAAGATTTATTCCAGCACTGAGAGCAAGATCTAATCCAGCACTGAGAGCAAGATTTATTCCAGCACTGAGAGAACAAGATCTATTCCAGCAATGAGAGAACAAGATCTATTCCAGCACTGAGAGCAAGATCTATTCCAGCACTGAGAGCAGCATCTATTCCAGCACTGAGAGCAACATTTATTCTGGCACTGTGAGAACAAATTTTTCATAAAATGTATATTAAAATTTGCTGTAATAGCTGTAATAGGCTAGATTAAGTGAGGATTTTTAGAAGTTTTTATGAATTTATAGGGAATTTAATTGATTTTTAGAGATTTTTGGTGATGCTTAAGGGATTTTTATGTATTATTAGGAATTTTAAGGATATTTTGAGAATTTTACGGATTTTTAGGGATTTTTAAAGATTTTTTATTTTTTATGGATTTTTAGGGATTTTTTTTGGATTTTTTGAGAATTTTAGGGAATTTTTTAAGGGATTTTCAAGGATATTTTTGTAATTTTTACAAAATTTTTGAGATTTTTTGAGATTTTGTTATGGATTTTTACGGATTTTTAGGAATTTTTAAGAATTTTTGGAAAATTTTAATGATTTGTAGAGATTTTTTAGGATTTTTTAGGAACTTTATATATTTTTAGGGATTTTAGGTGTTTTTTTTTTTAGAGATTTTTATAGATTTCTTATTAACTTCTATGGGTTTTTTTTTGGTGATTTTTAGGGCTTTCCATAGATTTTGAGGGATTTTAAAGGATTTTTAGGGATTTTTCTAGGTAATAGATTAGGTTAGGTTAGCTTAGCTTAGGTTAGGTTAAGTAATTGTTATTTTAGGTAGTTTTAGGGAATTTTTAGGGATATATACAAATTTATAATGAATTTTTATTGATTATTTGGGACTTTTAGGGATTTTTATTTATTTTTAGGGTTTTTCAGGTAAATTTTATGGATTTTTATGGATTTTTTTGTGATTTTTAAGAATATTTTAGGGATTTTTAATTTTGTTTTGGAATTTTTAAAGATTTATAGAAGATTTTAGGTACTTGTTTTATTGAATTTTAGGGATTTTTTGAGATTCTAGTGATTTTTTGAGAATTTTAGGGATTTTTAAAGTTTTGTAGGGATTATTTGGATTTTTAAGGATTTTCTAGGTTAGATTAGGTTAGGTTAGGTTAAAGGTTAGTTTAGGTTAGGTTTAGGGATTTTTAAGGGATTTTTATGGATTTTTAGGAATGTTTAAGGATTTTTAGAGAATTCTAAGGATTTTTAGGGATTTTTAGTGGTTTTGGGGGATATTTATGGATTTTTATTGATTTTTAGGAAGTTTTAAGGGTTTCTAGAGAATTTCAGGGATCTTTAGTGAGTTTTAAGGATTTTTAGAGATTTTTAGGGATTTGTATGGATTTTTAAGGATTTTTAGAGATTTTTGTGATTTATAGTGAATTTTAGTGACTTTCAAAGATTTTTAGGGGATTTTTACGGAGTTTTTAAGAATTTCAATTTATTTTTGGTGATTTCTAGGGATTTTTGTAGATTTTTATGGATTTTTTTGAAATGTTCCTGGATTTTTAGGGATATTCAGTGATTTGTAGTGATTATTAGGGATTTTTTGAATGCTTAGAAATTTTTAAGGATATTTAGAGAATTGTAGGAATTTTTTGAGATTTATAAAGATTTTTATGATTTTTTAGGAATTTTTATGGATTTTTTGGGATTTGTTTGGATTTTTTATAATTTTTAGGAATTTTTTAGGTAATTTTTGGGATTTATAGAGATTTTATGAATTTTTCTCGATTTTTAATGATTTTGTAGGAATTTTTATGAATTTCTAGGGATTTATATGCATTTGTTGAGATTTTTAGGTATTTTGGGGAATTTTTAGGGATTTTTAAAGATTTTTAGTGAGTTTTAGGGATTTTTAGAGAGTTTTAGGAGTGTGTATGTATTTTTTAGGAATTTCTATGGATATTGGGGGATATTTTGGGGATTTTTAGAGATTTTTTTTTTATTTTTTAAGAATTTTAATGGATTTTTAGGTATTTGCATGGATTTTTACAGATATTTGGTATTTTTTATGAATTTTTAGTGATATTAAGAATTTTTTTGAGAGATTTTTAGTGATTTATTTTTGAAATTTTCAAGGATTTTTAATTTTTTTAATGGATTTTCTGAAAAATTTAGAGATTTTTAAGGAGTTTTAGAGAATTTTAGGGATTATTAGTTGATTTTAGTGATTTTTAGAGATTTTGACAAATTTTTATAGATTTTTAAGGATTTCTAGAGATTTTAAGGGATTTTTAGCAAATTTTAGGGATTTTTAGAGATTTTTAAAGAATTTTATGTATTTTTTTGGAATTTCTTTTAATTTTTGGTAATATCTAAAGATTTTTTAGATATCTTTATGGATTTCTTTCGAATTTTCATTTATTTGTAGGAATTTTAAGTAATTTTTAAAGCTGTTTATGGATTCTTTAGGGATTTCCATGAATTATTAATGAATATTTTTGGATTTTATGGGATTTTCAGGAATTTTAATTTATTTGTAGGGATTTTTCTTTGGAATTTTCTGGAATTTTTGGGATTTTTCGAGATTTTTTAGGAATTTTTTTTGAATATTTATGAATTTTTAGGAGTTTTTAAGGATTTTTAGAAAATTTTATGGAATTCTTAGAGATTTTTAGAGATTTTTTAAGATTTTTAATGGATTTTTAGGGATTTGCATGGATTTTTAAAGATTTTTTGTATTTTTTTTTGAATTTTTAGGAATATTAAGGATTTTTTAGTGATTTTTTTTAGAAATTTTTAGTGGTTTTTATAAATTTTTAAGGATTTTTAGAAAAATTTTGGAATTTTTAGTTAATTACAGGGATTTTTCAGGAGTATTAGAAAATTTTAGGGATTATTAGTTGAATTTAGCGATTTATAGAGATTTTGACCATTTCTTTATAGGGTTTTAAGGATTTCTAGAGATTTTAAAGTATTTTTAGTGAATTTTAGGGATATTTAGAGATTTTTAAAGATTTCTATGGATTTTGTTAGGAATTTCTATGGATTTTTGGTAATATCTAATGATTTTTAGAGATTTTTATGGATTTTTTCGAATTTTAATTTATTTCTAGTGATTTTAAGTAATTTTTAAAGATGTGTATGGATTTTTTAATGATTTCTATGGATTATTAATGAATTTTTATGGATTATTGGGGAATTTTAGGAATTTTTATTGATTTGTAGAGATTTTTCAGGGAAATTTTATGGATTTTTAGGGATTTTTATAGATTTTTAAAGAATTTTTTGAATTTTTCGAGATTTGTTGGGATTTTTATGGATTTTAATGTTTTTTTAACGATTTTTAGCGATTTATTGGGATTTTTAATGAGTTCAAGGGATTTTTTGAGATTTTTAGAGATTTTTATGGACTCTTAATGATTTTTAGATTTAATATATTTATATTAATTTCTATTGATTTTTGGTGTTTTTCATGAATTTTTATATATTTTTTTGTTTTTTTGGATTTTTCATGGATTTTTTGTTATTTTTATTGATTTTAAGAGATTTTTATGGATTTTCTTTTATGGAGTTTTAGATATTTTTTGAATTGTTAGGAATTTTTAAGGATTTTTAGGGATTTGTAGGGATTTTTAGAGATTTTTAAGGATTTTTAGGACTTTTAATGGAATGTATGGGATATTTCAGAATTTTTAATTATTTTTAGGTATATTTTAGGG
>JAXCGZ010023923.1:0-21306 GCA_037179515.1 Halocaridina rubra | reverse complement strand
AGCCACTATTCTGACCACTCATGCAGATTATTTAGATCCTCCTGAAGTCCTCTACCATTGTTCTCGTTTTTTTACTTTCTTCATAATCTTTGCATCATCTGCAAACATATTCATGAATGAATTTACAGACTCTGATATGTCATTTACATATACAAGGAACAAAAGTGGCCCTAAAACTAAACCTTGTGGAACTCCACTACTAACTCTTCTCCATTCAGACACTGTGTGTATGTGTGCATGTGTGATTACCTAATTGTGATTACCTAATTGTGTTTACGGGAAAGAGCCCAAAGCTCGTATCTTCACGTCTCCTGATCGATTCCATTTTATACTTAGTGATACTTATCATACCTGTCCTTAAAACTATGGATTGAGATAGCATTAACTACCTCCTCGCTTAGCCAATTCCAATTATCAACTACTCTTACACTGAAAAAGTATTTCCTTACATCCTGCAAAGAAGTTTTCTTACCAAGCTTCAAACTATGACCTCTAGTTCTAGAGCTTGCCATATCAATATATCGATCCCTATCCACTCTATCATAACCATGAAGGAATTTAAAGACTGTCACCATATCCCCTCGTCACTCTTCTAGCTTCGAGTGATGGTAAGTCTAATTCCCTCAACCTCTCATCATAACTGAGATTGCGTATTTCTGGCACCAGTGTCGTGGCATGTCTTTGAACTTTTTCAAGCTTAGCTATGTGCTTTTTCAAGTGCGGATTCCAAAAGGGGGCTGCATATTCGAGTTTTGGCCTCACATAGGTTACATAAATATTTCTGAACATTTCCTTGTCCATGTGCCTGAAGGCTACCCTTACATTTGATAATAATGCATATGCTGCCCTTACTATGCCATTTATATGTATTTCTGGAGACAAATCTGCCAGTATGTTTACTCCTAGATCTCTCTCATTTTCTGTCTCTTGAAGTTGTACTCCAGCCACGGAGTAGTCAAGCTTGGGCCTTCTTGCACTTGTACCCATTCTCATTACCTTACATTTTGAAGTATTGAATTTCATTAGCCACTATTCTGACCACTCATGCAGATTATTTAGATCCTCCTGAAGTCCTCTACCATTGTTCTCGTTTTTTTACTTTCTTCATAATCTTTGCATCATCTGCAAACATATTCATGAATGAATTTACAGACTCTGATATGTCATTTACATATACAAGGAACAAAAGTGGCCCTAAAACTAAACCTTGTGGAACTCCACTACTAACTCTTCTCCATTCAGACACTGTGTGTATGTGTGCATGTGTGATTACCTAATTGTGATTACCTAATTGTGTTTACGGGAAAGAGCCCAAAGCTCGTATCTTCACGTCTCCTGATCGATTCCATTTTATACTTAGTGATACTTATCATACCTGTCCTTAAAACTATGGATTGAGATAGCATTAACTACCTCCTCGCTTAGCCAATTCCAATTATCAACTACTCTTACACTGAAAAAGTATTTCCTTACATCCTGCAAAGAAGTTTTCTTACCAAGCTTCAAACTATGACCTCTAGTTCTAGAGCTTGCCATATCAATATATCGATCCCTATCCACTCTATCATAACCATGAAGGAATTTAAAGACTGTCACCATATCCCCTCGTCACTCTTCTAGCTTCGAGTGATGGTAAGTCTAATTCCCTCAACCTCTCATCATAACTGAGATTGCGTATTTCTGGCACCAGTGTCGTGGCATGTCTTTGAACTTTTTCAAGCTTAGCTATGTGCTTTTTCAAGTGCGGATTCCAAAAGGGGGCTGCATATTCGAGTTTTGGCCTCACATAGGTTACATAAATATTTCTGAACATTTCCTTGTCCATGTGCCTGAAGGCTACCCTTACATTTGATAATAATGCATATGCTGCCCTTACTATGCCATTTATATGTATTTCTGGAGACAAATCTGCCAGTATGTTTACTCCTAGATCTCTCTCATTTTCTGTCTCTTGAAGTTGTACTCCAGCCACGGAGTAGTCAAGCTTGGGCCTTCTTGCACTTGTACCCATTCTCATTACCTTACATTTTGAAGTATTGAATTTCATTAGCCACTATTCTGACCACTCATGCAGATTATTTAGATCCTCCTGAAGTCCTCTACCATTGTTCTCGTTTTTTTACTTTCTTCATAATCTTTGCATCATCTGCAAACATATTCATGAATGAATTTACAGACTCTGATATGTCATTTACATATACAAGGAACAAAAGTGGCCCTAAAACTAAACCTTGTGGAACTCCACTACTAACTCTTCTCCATTCAGACACTGTGTGTATGTGTGCATGTGTGATTACCTAATTGTGATTACCTAATTGTGTTTACGGGAAAGAGCCCAAAGCTCGTATCTTCACGTCTCCTGATCGATTCCATTTTATACTTAGTGATACTTATCATACCTGTCCTTAAAACTATGGATTGAGATAGCATTAACTACCTCCTCGCTTAGCCAATTCCAATTATCAACTACTCTTACACTGAAAAAGTATTTCCTTACATCCTGCAAAGAAGTTTTCTTACCAAGCTTCAAACTATGACCTCTAGTTCTAGAGCTTGCCATATCAATATATCGATCCCTATCCACTCTATCATAACCATGAAGGAATTTAAAGACTGTCACCATATCCCCTCGTCACTCTTCTAGCTTCGAGTGATGGTAAGTCTAATTCCCTCAACCTCTCATCATAACTGAGATTGCGTATTTCTGGCACCAGTGTCGTGGCATGTCTTTGAACTTTTTCAAGCTTAGCTATGTGCTTTTTCAAGTGCGGATTCCAAAAGGGGGCTGCATATTCGAGTTTTGGCCTCACATAGGTTACATAAATATTTCTGAACATTTCCTTGTCCATGTGCCTGAAGGCTACCCTTACATTTGATAATAATGCATATGCTGCCCTTACTATGCCATTTATATGTATTTCTGGAGACAAATCTGCCAGTATGTTTACTCCTAGATCTCTCTCATTTTCTGTCTCTTGAAGTTGTACTCCAGCCACGGAGTAGTCAAGCTTGGGCCTTCTTGCACTTGTACCCATTCTCATTACCTTACATTTTGAAGTATTGAATTTCATTAGCCACTATTCTGACCACTCATGCAGATTATTTAGATCCTCCTGAAGTCCTCTACCATTGTTCTCGTTTTTTTACTTTCTTCATAATCTTTGCATCATCTGCAAACATATTCATGAATGAATTTACAGACTCTGATATGTCATTTACATATACAAGGAACAAAAGTGGCCCTAAAACTAAACCTTGTGGAACTCCACTACTAACTCTTCTCCATTCAGACACTGTGTGTATGTGTGCATGTGTGATTACCTAATTGTGATTACCTAATTGTGTTTACGGGAAAGAGCCCAAAGCTCGTATCTTCACGTCTCCTGATCGATTCCATTTTATACTTAGTGATACTTATCATACCTGTCCTTAAAACTATGGATTGAGATAGCATTAACTACCTCCTCGCTTAGCCAATTCCAATTATCAACTACTCTTACACTGAAAAAGTATTTCCTTACATCCTGCAAAGAAGTTTTCTTACCAAGCTTCAAACTATGACCTCTAGTTCTAGAGCTTGCCATATCAATATATCGATCCCTATCCACTCTATCATAACCATGAAGGAATTTAAAGACTGTCACCATATCCCCTCGTCACTCTTCTAGCTTCGAGTGATGGTAAGTCTAATTCCCTCAACCTCTCATCATAACTGAGATTGCGTATTTCTGGCACCAGTGTCGTGGCATGTCTTTGAACTTTTTCAAGCTTAGCTATGTGCTTTTTCAAGTGCGGATTCCAAAAGGGGGCTGCATATTCGAGTTTTGGCCTCACATAGGTTACATAAATATTTCTGAACATTTCCTTGTCCATGTGCCTGAAGGCTACCCTTACATTTGATAATAATGCATATGCTGCCCTTACTATGCCATTTATATGTATTTCTGGAGACAAATCTGCCAGTATGTTTACTCCTAGATCTCTCTCATTTTCTGTCTCTTGAAGTTGTACTCCAGCCACGGAGTAGTCAAGCTTGGGCCTTCTTGCACTTGTACCCATTCTCATTACCTTACATTTTGAAGTATTGAATTTCATTAGCCACTATTCTGACCACTCATGCAGATTATTTAGATCCTCCTGAAGTCCTCTACCATTGTTCTCGTTTTTTTACTTTCTTCATAATCTTTGCATCATCTGCAAACATATTCATGAATGAATTTACAGACTCTGATATGTCATTTACATATACAAGGAACAAAAGTGGCCCTAAAACTAAACCTTGTGGAACTCCACTACTAACTCTTCTCCATTCAGACACTGTGTGTATGTGTGCATGTGTGATTACCTAATTGTGATTACCTAATTGTGTTTACGGGAAAGAGCCCAAAGCTCGTATCTTCACGTCTCCTGATCGATTCCATTTTATACTTAGTGATACTTATCATACCTGTCCTTAAAACTATGGATTGAGATAGCATTAACTACCTCCTCGCTTAGCCAATTCCAATTATCAACTACTCTTACACTGAAAAAGTATTTCCTTACATCCTGCAAAGAAGTTTTCTTACCAAGCTTCAAACTATGACCTCTAGTTCTAGAGCTTGCCATATCAATATATCGATCCCTATCCACTCTATCATAACCATGAAGGAATTTAAAGACTGTCACCATATCCCCTCGTCACTCTTCTAGCTTCGAGTGATGGTAAGTCTAATTCCCTCAACCTCTCATCATAACTGAGATTGCGTATTTCTGGCACCAGTGTCGTGGCATGTCTTTGAACTTTTTCAAGCTTAGCTATGTGCTTTTTCAAGTGCGGATTCCAAAAGGGGGCTGCATATTCGAGTTTTGGCCTCACATAGGTTACATAAATATTTCTGAACATTTCCTTGTCCATGTGCCTGAAGGCTACCCTTACATTTGATAATAATGCATATGCTGCCCTTACTATGCCATTTATATGTATTTCTGGAGACAAATCTGCCAGTATGTTTACTCCTAGATCTCTCTCATTTTCTGTCTCTTGAAGTTGTACTCCAGCCACGGAGTAGTCAAGCTTGGGCCTTCTTGCACTTGTACCCATTCTCATTACCTTACATTTTGAAGTATTGAATTTCATTAGCCACTATTCTGACCACTCATGCAGATTATTTAGATCCTCCTGAAGTCCTCTACCATTGTTCTCGTTTTTTTACTTTCTTCATAATCTTTGCATCATCTGCAAACATATTCATGAATGAATTTACAGACTCTGATATGTCATTTACATATACAAGGAACAAAAGTGGCCCTAAAACTAAACCTTGTGGAACTCCACTACTAACTCTTCTCCATTCAGACACTGTGTGTATGTGTGCATGTGTGATTACCTAATTGTGATTACCTAATTGTGTTTACGGGAAAGAGCCCAAAGCTCGTATCTTCACGTCTCCTGATCGATTCCATTTTATACTTAGTGATACTTATCATACCTGTCCTTAAAACTATGGATTGAGATAGCATTAACTACCTCCTCGCTTAGCCAATTCCAATTATCAACTACTCTTACACTGAAAAAGTATTTCCTTACATCCTGCAAAGAAGTTTTCTTACCAAGCTTCAAACTATGACCTCTAGTTCTAGAGCTTGCCATATCAATATATCGATCCCTATCCACTCTATCATAACCATGAAGGAATTTAAAGACTGTCACCATATCCCCTCGTCACTCTTCTAGCTTCGAGTGATGGTAAGTCTAATTCCCTCAACCTCTCATCATAACTGAGATTGCGTATTTCTGGCACCAGTGTCGTGGCATGTCTTTGAACTTTTTCAAGCTTAGCTATGTGCTTTTTCAAGTGCGGATTCCAAAAGGGGGCTGCATATTCGAGTTTTGGCCTCACATAGGTTACATAAATATTTCTGAACATTTCCTTGTCCATGTGCCTGAAGGCTACCCTTACATTTGATAATAATGCATATGCTGCCCTTACTATGCCATTTATATGTATTTCTGGAGACAAATCTGCCAGTATGTTTACTCCTAGATCTCTCTCATTTTCTGTCTCTTGAAGTTGTACTCCAGCCACGGAGTAGTCAAGCTTGGGCCTTCTTGCACTTGTACCCATTCTCATTACCTTACATTTTGAAGTATTGAATTTCATTAGCCACTATTCTGACCACTCATGCAGATTATTTAGATCCTCCTGAAGTCCTCTACCATTGTTCTCGTTTTTTTACTTTCTTCATAATCTTTGCATCATCTGCAAACATATTCATGAATGAATTTACAGACTCTGATATGTCATTTACATATACAAGGAACAAAAGTGGCCCTAAAACTAAACCTTGTGGAACTCCACTACTAACTCTTCTCCATTCAGACACTGTGTGTATGTGTGCATGTGTGATTACCTAATTGTGATTACCTAATTGTGTTTACGGGAAAGAGCCCAAAGCTCGTATCTTCACGTCTCCTGATCGATTCCATTTTATACTTAGTGATACTTATCATACCTGTCCTTAAAACTATGGATTGAGATAGCATTAACTACCTCCTTGCTTAGCTAATTCCAATTATCAACTCCTCTTACACTGAAAAAGTATTTCCTTACATCCTGCAAAGAAGTTTTCTTACCAAGCTGCAAACTATGACCTCTAGTTCTAGAGCTTGCCATATCAATATATCGATCCCTATCCACTCTATCATAACCATGAAGGAATTTAAAGACTGTCACCATATCCCCTCGTCACTCTTCTAGCTTCGAGTGATGGTAAGTCTAATTCCCTCAACCTCTCATCATAACTGAGATTGCGTATTTCTGGCACCAGTGTCGTGGCATGTCTTTGAACTTTTTCAAGCTTAGCTATGTGCTTTTTCAAGTGCGGATTCCAAAAGGGGGCTGCATATTCGAGTTTTGGCCTCACATAGGTTACATAAATATTTCTCAACATTTCCTTGTCCATGTGCCTGAAGGCTACCCTTACATTTGATAATAATGCATATGCTGCCCTTACTATGCCATTTATATGTATTTCTGGAGACAAATCTGCCAGTATGTTTACTCCTAGATCTCTCTCATTTTCTGTCTCTTGAAGTTGTACTCCAGCCACGGAGTAGTCAAGCTTGGGCCTTCTTGCACTTGTACCCATTCTCATTACCTTACATTTTGAAGTATTGAATTTTATTAGCCACTATTCTGACCACTCATGCAGATTATTTAGATCCTCCTGAAGTCCTGCATGTATGTTTTTTATATTTATTATTTCTCTCATTTATGTATTCTGGCAACCCTGATGGTGGCAGTGAGGACGAGGATGCATACGTTTTGTCACACTTCCGTATCAGCTGATGCACCCTCACACGCTATTTCCCTGACAATATTATATTAAAAATAACTTTGCTGTTTGTTCTTAATGCTTTTATTCAATTTTCTTCATAATATCCGATTGCATTAAGCGGTAGAAGAGGAGTAGGATGCGGGAGAACGAACCAGTGCTGCCAGGTCATGCTGTCAAAAATTCCCTAGATTCGCTTACAAAATTTCCCTGTTTGGCTCAAAATATCCTTGTTATAGATACATATACAAGGCTATATACATTTCAGTTTCTTCATCTAAATTACCACACAGAGTAAAAATATAATGAATTAGAATAATAATAGCTAGTTCTCCAGAACTTCCCTAGATTTTCCCTCTTTCTTTTTTGGATATTCCCTAGATTTTAGTGAATTTTCAAGTTTCTTCCCTGTTTCCCTGTACCCACCTGAATTTCCCTAAACCAAGGAAATTTCCCTGTACCTGACAGCCTAGGAACGAACTTCTATCGGCAAACGTTTTGCTACTTCCGTATCAGCTGATGCACCCTCACACGCTATTTCCCTGACAATATTATATTAAAAATAACTTTGCTGTTTGTTCTTAATGCTTTTTTTCAATTTTCTTCATAATATCCGATCATAGCCAGTTTATCATCCAGTGTTATAGCATGATGCTTAGCACTTGCACTAGGAATTCTCATAGGTGCCATGGGGGCAAAATATAAGGTCACAAATGAATGAGAATGAGAGTAGCCGATAAACAGACGTATACCGTGCATAAACTAATCAATTCAAAACAATAGCGGTTTTGCGGGAATGGTGAGTGACGACGCCTAACGGTAGATATCGGAACTACTGTACGTATTTTAATAAGATTTTATATGCTTTTATTCTTATTTATTGTACAATAACATGATTTTGTGCTTTTGTTTTTATTTATTGTACAGTAGCATGATTTCATGTGCCTTTAATGGTTTTCTAGTGATATTATGACTCCAATATTTGTATCGGACAGACGTAAAGTTGATTATAGTGACGTAAACTTTATTTATTTATTTTTTTCATTTTTCCATATATTTTTTTGAAAACCGACGTCTAATCGAGAACGACTTAACTCGAAATGACTTAAGCTGAGGTATACCTGTATTTATCTTTCTTTGATATGATTAAGGAGTATGGGGTTGCTGCTGTGAGAATATATATAATTTGTTGGGAATAAATATCACAAAGACATATGTACGACTACTCAAACTGCGAGATTTCAGCTTGTGTATTAAACTTTAGTCAACCGTTGCTCGTAATAGTATCTGTTCATTGGCCGTTTTATGCGTCAGTGTTAATCCCCATTATGGGGATTAACAGTTTGAAGTTATAAAGGAATTAATGCTAGATTCTGCCCTTCCTAGCACCCTGTGGGGAGCTCCAACACGGGGTTGTACCCACTGATAATTTCCAAGAAAATAAAGAAATAAGTAATGAAACTATAGCTCCCTTCTCAATAATATACCAATACACCTAGTTCTCAGAATAACGCCTAGATAGGTTCTCAGAAGTGTCAGGTAAATGGAAAATCGCATGAAAAAACGAGTTATTTTCCATAGGAAACAATGATAAAGGGCATAGATACGTTCCAAACCTTACATAGACACACCATGCCAAAGATATAAGATAAGTAAAAATCATATTTTATTACTACATAGCAAAGCAGAAAGCCCTGTATCTATTTTTAAGAGTATGCAAAAGATATTCATATTCACTTTACAGCTAGAAATTAACATACATTACTATACTTTACTCTATTATGCAGTGGGCAACAGTTATACAGTACACTGGGACATGCATGGTGGCAGTGAGCAAGTAACTTATGTGGTAGAAGAGGAGGAGGATGGAGGAGAACGATCCTCTATCTGCAAATGTATACAAAGATAAAATAAGAATTATAAATAACCAAAGCAAGACTAAAAAACAAAAACAAAATTAATTATGCAGTGCCTAAATCTACCATATGACAGATTAAAAAAACTTAATCTACATTCTCTAGAGAGGCACAGAGTTAGGGGGGATATGATTGAGGTGTATAAATGGTTTAAAGGGATTAACAAGGGTGATATTAATAAAGTTTTGAAATTCATGATCAAACCAGAACTCGTTATGGGTAAAGGATTTAATCTTGATAAATTTAGGTTCAGATGGAAATTGGTGAAAATTGGCTTGGTAATACCGTAGAGTATTCTCAGTAGGATAATAAATGCCAATACCTTAGACACCTTCAAATGTAGATTAGATAGACATATGACAGAGGTAGGGTGGGTGTATATATAATGTATAATGATGATGATCTTTTCTTATCGTAATCCTCTTTGTACTGGTGGAAGAAGCCTCCGCAGGCGCTTATTTACTATATTAAATTTTTTTTTTTAAATATAGTAAATAAGCACCCACGGAGGCTTCTTCCACCAGTACAAAGAGGATTACGATAAGAAAAGATCATCATCATTATACATTATATATACACCCACCCTATTGCGTAGAATAGAATGTTGGAGAGAGAGAGAGACATCATTAATCAACTCTTGTTCATTCAACCAAAACTACATTATTTATTGTAAAAATAATGGTTTAATTACAAATTCGTAATAATATTAATAATAATAATAATAATCTCCACAATCATCATCAAAGGAAAATTATTGTTAAAAATAATAATAATAATAATATGATCTAAGGAGAATTTTTGGAAGAGACATCATGAGAGTAATGCAGAGGCATATTAAAACCCAGCAGAGAGCTGGATATTCATTACACATCTTTTATAATCCCTTCATATCTGACAGGTCATTACACTCTCCATCTGTTCCTCTTTACAGCCTGGTAAAGGCTGTTTTATTTTATAATTTTTTGGTCCATCCTGGTGTCACAATCTTTTTTTTTTTTTTTTTGCATTATTCGCGAAATCCGAGTTTTTTACTATTATTTTTGGGGGGCGTTATTGCAATTTCGCGGATAAAAAAATCGCGTATAAAAGGAACAAGGTGTATTTCATTTTATTTTACAGCAAGATATATACAGTCAACTCGCAATTTATGCGAATTTAAACTATGCTGATTTGGAATAACACGTATTAAAAATAATAGTATAAAAAACGAATTCGGCAAATAACGCGTTTGAAAAAGTAAATAAAAAAAAGGTTCAGTTTAGTAACTAAGCGACCGCCTCGGAGGCAGTTTCCCGCCATGCTGCCATGTGCTTCAGTCTTTCTTCACCCAGCATACTGTGTGGATATATCTCTTGTTCTAACTGTTGTTGTGGGGAGCTTTCTATTTCCTGTGCTTTTTTGCATATATTTATTCATCTGTCATAGCCAGTAAACGCCCAAGAAAGACTGTGGAAGTGCTTCTACTCCCAAAAGAGCGAAAAAGGCAGATAGGGGTTCCTTCTCCCGCTTCCCCCAACTCTTCTACCGCTTAAGTCATGTGCTTATCGCCACCACGCTTGTCCCATGCCTGTTGCTCACCATGTATAGAGTTAGTAGAATGTGTTTTATATTTTTTTTTTCGTTACAGTACTTTAGATGTTGCATTAAAAAAAATCTAGTTTTCTGGTGTTCCTTTTGTTAAGTTTTTTATTTTATCTTTGTTTACGTTTGCAGATAGGGGTTTGTTCTCCCTCTTCCCTCTCCTCTTCTCCTACCACTTAAGTCACGTGCTCACCGCCTCCATGCACGTCCCAGGATGCCTGTTGCCCACCGCATAATAGAGTGCGTTAATTTGTTTACAGTATTTATTTGTAAATCTGTATATCTTTAATACTGTACACTATTTGTATTTTAATATACATAAGTACAGGTGTTTCAGCTTTGTTATGTACTTGTAAAATATGTTTTACTTCTCTTATTTCTTTGGCAAAGTGTGACTATGTTCGGTTATGGAACGTATCTGTGCCTATTACCATTATTTCTTATAGAAATTGACTATTCAAATTACGCGAAATTTATATTACGCGAGCCCTTTTGAGAACCTATCCTTGCATTATTTTGAGAGGAGAGTGTATTATATTTTTATTATTTATTATATACATTTTGTATATACTGTACTTATGCTAGTTTTTACTTTTTACGTGCCACTGCGAGTCCTTGTTAGGGATTGGACACTGACAGATCGAAGCTGGGGAATTAAGGCTAGAAGCCTCTCCCATCATCCTTTGGTGGGCTGGACCTCTGGTCAGTTGCCTCCCGAGCAGAGCACTCTGCCAGCTATGCTATATAGGTCCCTCATATTTTTGCCAGTGACGTTTGCAAGAGACCTCATGATTGGAGGTGATAGATCATCGTTTGAATGATGAAGTCCTCAATAAATTACTTGAATGGATCTAACTAACATTTTTAGCTTTTTAAAACAATTGTTTTATAATGTATATAAAAGACAAAAGTTTTTTCCATAGGACCGGGAAGACAAACTCCGAAACTTTTGATTTTGCCAAGTGACAGATTTTGCTCTTCTTCATCTTAGTATGCGATATAGTCACAAGTAAGGTCTTATATAGTAAATATATTTTATTGTTGTTATTATTATTATCATTATCATTATTATTATTATTATTATTATTATTATTAATATTGATATTATTTATATCCCTTTATGATGGAAAAGAAACTCAAATCTCTGTCATTGGAAGCGACTTAAAGGGTTAAGGGAGTGGTTTGATCTGGCAACCTCTCTCTCCTTGAATATTGTGTTCATGCCACAAAACAGCTGGCCAGAGAAAGGCATTTTGATCCCCTGTTACCGAAGGTAATGTGTTTTCTTTTAATTCTCCATGATAATATCATATCTAGCTGAAGCTAGCTAGATGGCAACAACTTTAGCATATGAAACAATGTACCAGAGCCCTCTTCCTACTCCACCTATCTTCACATCTTTCATCAGTTGTTTTGTGGAGGGAAGAGACTGGAGGGATTGCCTGCCACTACGTACATGTCAAGAGGGATAGGGGCTATTACGTTTGTATATATGTGAGTTATGCTTATTACGTATTGAAATGTAACAGTAATATCGTATGCATAAATTTTCCTCTAGGAAGCTTTGCAAGACATGGAATGGGCTGTACAAAAAGGCTTCCCCTTTGCCACTCTATTCAAATTACTATCTGGTCACGTTGAGTTACATTACGGAGAGCAAAGAGACACTCGCATCGTGAAATTAGCACCCAACAACTATATCGACAGAAAACAGAGGTACTTGGTGACAGTTATTTCTTAAAGGTAGTTGTCTCTTGGTGAGGACACGAGGGTGTGTGATGTGATGGAAGGGCAAAGAGTGACGTGGAGACCATTCTTGTACTCACTCCTAGCATCTATACTTGGATGTTGCTGACAAGTCTTAGGAAAAGTCTTCGGTGATCATTTAGCAGTGTTCTAAGAGACTTTTAAACATTTCTGAAAAACTATCCTTATCTTATTTACAGATAAAAGAATCCCACAGGGCATTTGGAAGGCCATGCAGCCTTTATTCTCCAGCTCCAATGAGTCTACGTCCACCCTTATTTCGATGGAGAATATTCGTGATGTGTTAAACTACTTTGTATACAAAGAAAAATCTTTATTCTCCAGTTTTGGAAACTCAATTATGAAATATAAATACCAGTAAAAATCATTTGTTTGCTGAACTTAAGAGTTAAAAATTTATCTGCATTGTAGAATTTTCTTTTTTAGATAATGATGCCACCATAAAGATAAAATATGACACTACGTTAAGAAAAACTTACGTTGATATGTTAAAAAATATATGAAGGTTTTTGCACTAAAAGTTTAAGCTTTTGAAAATTATTGGAGATTTTATTTTTCACTGTAAGTATGATTGATGTTTTTATTTCTACGGTAGGGGACTGCAGTAGTGCAGTGGTTAGAGTGATCAACTCAGGAAAAGACAATCCCCTATCAAGTCCACTGTGGGGCTTTAGGAAGGGCATCTAGCCTTAATATCCCATCTCCAACCTGTATTCACCCCCTTTCAAATGCTTATTAATTGTGACACATGAAAGGGCATACTGTACTTTATTATTATGTATTATGATAAGTTGAAGTTCTTGAATATGAATAGAAATCTTTTTACCTCAGATGTTCAAAATTCCAGTATGCTATGTTTTTTATGGAAGGAGAGTGCCAGCATAATAGTACGACTTGGCATTGGTACAAATACGGCACTTTCTGTCTTCAGTTGGCATTGCTCATTTAGCTCTCACAATTATTCTTGTGGCAGGATAGTACTCCTACTGTAAAATAAGCTTCAATGTATTATTATACTAATAAGATGATGAGTGATGATAAACTAAGTGCAGCAGTCAAGCCTCAGAGCATAAGTTCATTTCTCAGTTACGCTGTGGATGCCCAAGCAGGGTGGTTGGGAGGGGGAAATTGTGGCAGCCCTTTACCCCCAAGAAGCTAAGAGGAGTGATTGAGGAATATTATCTTCAGTTGATTGTGCAATTTGGATCGGCCACCCCCTTGCCAACGGGATATCAGCCATTGTATGCGTGTAATAATTAAATGTTATTAGTATATAAGCTTGTTTGAAAAATATCTTCGTTATTTATTCTACTGTTAGGGTGCACTTCATAACCTTTGAAATTGCTTTTTCAATCCTTTTTGTTTCTTTAAATAATACCGCATATCCCATTCATTCAACAGAGTGGACATAACTTAATCCAAAGAGGAGTTAATATACCCTACCTAGCCTCGTCTTTTCAGCCATTTGTTTTGAGTAAGGAAAAGTTTTTGAGAAGGAATGATTTAAAGTCCCCTTGTCATTGATTTTACTGCACAGTGAGCCAAATGTCACAATTTTAACTATTTTGAATTATTTTTCACCTATCTGGATTTGGGTTTACCTTGCTGAGTCCCCCCTTGGTGGACACTACTATTTAATCCTTTCCCTTCGACATATCAACAGAGTTCATTCCGCCCTTGTGTACGAGCGATATGCCGCGCCTCGGCATAAAATTTTGTACTGCCCCTCTTGAAATTTATGTAAGTCACTGACCCCCTCGGCTGGACCAGACATCAACTCATGTATGGCAGCTTAACATCAGATGCTAGATATCGATTTCTACTTCATTACCGTCGGAGGGAATAAAGTTCCAATTTTAAATTCTCCGTGCCCCAAATGAAGAGCTTGCACACTTTATCTTATGAAAGAATATCTTCCATTATAGGGACGATTACAAGTAAAGAATTAATACCAACACAATAAACGGCATAAACTTTTGTACTGCCCCTCTTGAAATTATGTAAGTCACTGACCCCCTCGGTTGGACCAGACATCGACTCGTTCATGGCAGCTTAACATCAGATGCTAGATATCGATATCTACTTCATTACCGTCGGAGGGAATAAAGTTCCAATTTTAAATTCTCCGTGCCCCAAATGAAGAGCTTGCACACTTTATCTTATGAAAGAATATGTTCCATTATAGGGACGATTACAAGTAAAGAATTAATACCAACACAATATAGTGAACTGCATACCTTCATTGAAGTAATCCCTCTCCTGGAAGGGTGGAAAATAAGAAAAATATTGTTACTGTGACTTTTAACCAACCCAATCCATTCAGGGAATACAAATGTGTAATTCATACTCCCTTTCCACCAGAATTAATGCTTTTAATTTTCTCTCGTGAAATCCTGGAAGAAGAGTGGACATATTTCTCCCCCATTTCCTAGGATGCTACATTTGACAGCCTCTTATGACACACAGTGTAGAGTGATTTTTCCCCTATCAATAGAATCATATCTTATTTATTTCTTATGACATGCTGGGATACAG
The DNA here is from genome assembly GCA_037179515.1 of Halocaridina rubra. Taxonomy (NCBI): domain Eukaryota; kingdom Metazoa; phylum Arthropoda; class Malacostraca; order Decapoda; family Atyidae; genus Halocaridina; species Halocaridina rubra. The sequence goes on along the minus strand of JAXCGZ010023923.1, from coordinate 6,190 downwards.
GTGGATATTTTTATCCCCCATTACCAGGAATACCCCTTTGAGGTGCCTCTCATGACACTTAGTATGGAGTTATTCTTTCCCTATCACAATGATCCTATCCAATTAAGTTATCCCTTATGACATATAGGGAATGTGGGAGATGAAGTTTCACATATTTGCACCATCACACAGGAAGAATAATGGCGATATTCTTTCTCCTCGTCACTAGATACAGATACCATTTTCAAATCTCTCGGCTTCTTCCGTCAGGGGCCACCACAGCAAATCAACTGTCACCATATTGCCTCATTCTCTGGACCTTCCTCCATCACACCATACACCCTCATGTCTCATTTCACCATATCCATTAAACTCCTCATCCTGGCACCTGCATCCTCCACACCCTGCTCCCAAGTATGTTGAAAAAGGTTATATCCATATCTTTCCTTTCTTTTCAGATATGAGGATATATGCAATAGAGTGCCGGAATAACTGAGAGAAGTGTTTATAATGGGAGATATCTTTCCTATGGTTACTGTGCTGTGAATCATCCTATGTCTCACCTTGATCGAAGCTTTTCCTCGGGATCAGTTACAATACTGCTCGGTAAGAGTGTTTACGTTTTGTGTCACTCATTCCTTACTCTGAAGTTAACACGCCGGCTGCCATTCCTAATGCCCCACGGTGGGCCCAATTGTGTGTCTGTCAATACCCGAGTTAAGAATTGTAACCACTCTGCTCCTTTGGTCCCCACAGTATTGCATGGTGATCATTCTTAATATTAGCCTATTTTTTCCTATAACGATTTCACAGGAGCCATCAACAATACAGACACTCCCTTTACTTACATACGCTTTAGGCTCCAAAAGTCTGTTCGCAAATAGAATTGTTCTTAAGTTGTGTTTACGTATAAGGAGTACTGTACAGTATCTATCTACGTATTCGGTACTGTACAGTGCTTAGCCTGAAGTGTTATTGAATTTTAATACGGTTATAATAATGTAGCTCTGAACAGTAATACATGCATTAATACATGGGCAGATACTGGGTAGGTTTTTGTTATCTGCAAATGTTCGTAGCTTGGTTGCTCGTAATTATGGGAGCGTCTGTACTAATTTTGTTACTTTTAGTAACCTCTATTTTTTTTCAATATAATATATGTGCATCAGGGGAGACCGTGGTAACTCGGCGTTAGAATGCGCAAGTTGAGAAGTGACGAGCCCGACATTCATGAATTCGATAGGAACTAATTGACACAAAACTCCTAAGAAAAAGTATTTGTGTATGATAATAGTTTCAATATCCATTTGGCTGAGCCTGTAGCTACAGAGTTTATCATCTAAGATAATATGCTAGTTGTGGAGGAGAAAGAATTCCATCCACGTATTCCCTGCATGTTGTAGGAGGCAACTTGTGGGGACAAGTATTGTGGTGTTGAAGAAAAAGGCCTCCCTTCATATACCTGGTGATGCATAAAACGTGATATAGAAGTATGGGTTGGAAGGAATGGCAATTTTTATCTTTTTCACTTCCCCAATGAACTTCTTAGAGGAGTGACAATGGGTAGCTTATAATTGGAGCCTTTGTGCCTTCCTATATTTAGCATTGCTCCCCCCCCCCTGGTATCAGCTGATGAATACATTCAAAATAAAAAAAATAGAAAATATTTTGTTGTTGTGTATGGCTCTTTTTATCTTGATTGGCAGCTAGATTGCTACTCGCATGAGCTGAAGATGAGGAAGAAGTTCTTATTCCATTTTACACTTCCTCCCTCTCTCATCTTTGTTGATTAACTCCAGGGAATAGACAGTCAATGCATTATGAAATTGAGCACCATTGCGGGAATTGCCAGTGCTTGGTGTAAATCATTTTGTAGTTGAATAAATTAATATTTTTAATCTATCTTCTGTTGTCATAATGCACTTGATTAGAGGTTTTGGAGTGATGTTTTATAATGTTGTTTTCCTCATTTAGGCTGCTCTTCTTGCAAAAACAATCATAGACAAAACTTCTTTGGCTGAGCAGATGGGCAGAGAGAGAAAAGATTGATCTGATTTTATAGAGCTGGCCACGATTACTCATGCAGCATAATCCATAATACCCCATGTTGCTTATCTCTTTGCCAGTGTACATGCTGTTATGCGAATAATAAGTTATTGTTAAACTAAGTTTTGCTCATTTCATTGAAGTATTTTAATATTTTTTGCCTCACAGCACAAGATTCATGCCCTCTTGACAAGTAGATGACCTTGGTAGGATGGTGGGTGGAAATTGTGGTAACCCTTAATCCCCAAAGAGCTAAGAGGAGTGAGCGTGTTATATTAGCTTCAGGTGAATGTGTATGCTTTGACAATCCTTTTCCCAGGGGATTTCATCCATTGTATTTACATAAGCTTCCCTACTTACAAACTACCGAGTTACTCACAAAAACCTACCCATTATCTACTCACATATTAATGTATGTATTACTATATTGTACTGTATTATTTCATTATTATCACTGTATTATTATTCATTGATACTGTATAGTTTGTTTAATGTGTTAATTAAGTGTCTTTAGCCTATGTACTGTACAGTACATAGGCTAAGGACACAGCACTGCATATTTGGCCTGTGGCCTGCAAAAGCCTGAATTAGATATACTGTATAGAAATTTCTGGTTCATTATCCCCTTACAGGCATGTTTTTCTAGGAATTCTCTTATATTTTGTGAAGCCATCAGTCATGTATAGATGCTTATAATGTCATTGGTCAAGTACCACGATAGCACAGTAGTGTCCTAGGTTCAAGTCCCAGTCGGGGTAAAAATTATTTATGTTTTCAGATATGGTAATATGCTTATTTGAGTATTATTGGTCCCGAATGAGATTAGGAGATGAATTCAATGTGAAAACGAAGCCACGAGTGAGGTTGGGGGAAACTGTAATATGAACAGAGTGGCATTCAGATAGAATACGTTCATCCGTAGTATAGCAGATAAAAGCTGTAAGGGGTGTTTCCCTTTTAAAACCTTCTGTGGTGTAGTTGGTAGCACCTTGGCATAGTACTTATTTGACCTAAGTTCAGATCCCAGTCAGGGTAAAAATTATTCATGTTTTCACATATGGTAATGTGCTTATTTGATTATTGTTGATCCCGAATGATATTGGGAGTTGATTTAAAGGCGAAAACAAATCCACGAGTGAGGTTGGGGGAAACTGTAATATGAACATAGTGGGATTCAGATAGAATGCGTTCATCCCTAGTATAGCAGATAAAAGCTGTAAGGTGTGTTTCCCTTTTAAGACCTTCTGTGGTGTAGTTAGTAGCGCCTTGGCATAATAATTATATGACATAGGTTCCAATCCCGGTCGGGATAAATATTATTCATGTGTTCATGTATGATAATGTGCTTATAAAATGCGAAAACGAAGTCATGAGTGAGGTTGGGGGAAACTGTAATATGAACAGAGTGGCATTCAGATAGAATGCCTTCATCCCTATTATAGCATATAAAAGCTGTAAGGTGTGTTTCCCTTTTAAGACCTTCTGTGGTGTAGTTGGTAGTGACTTGGCATAGTGCTTATATAACCTAGGTTCAGATCCTGCTCTGGGTAAATATTATATATATATATATATATATATATATATATATATATATATATATATATATATATATATATATATATATATATATATATATATATATATATATATATATATATATATATATATATATATATATATATATATATATATATATATATATAAAATCCCATATTTCTAACATTTTTGGGTCAATATTTTATGTAATAGATAATAAAATAATATTAACGTAAATTTATTCATTTACAAATTAGAATAGAGCGCCATGTTCAATAGTTGTTCCAATAACGATGTATGAATCTTTTTTATTTTCATAGCAAATTTTTTTTGAGGTGCAAATTATATTTTTCCCATGGTTTTGCATGTTTTCTGAATGACTTTGACCTTGAAATCTTTTGGAAATTGTTTGCTAACCTAATCTAAGCTAAAATAAAAAAACAATAATTTTTGACAGTGTTCAAGGTTACATTCATTCAAAAACATTAAAAATGTTAAGAAAAATGTTGGGATTAGTTGGTTTTATTGTGCTCTCCTACACGGCTTCTATTTCTTTCGCAGAGTAATTGTGTACTAGGTCTGTCTCCTGTGTTTTTGGGGGAGAATAATTTCTTGCATCCATATTCTGGGCATTTCATAAGAGTTAATGAAAAGGGACGGGAAAACAAGGGCTGCCAATCCCAACTTCCCTGAATTTTATTCCATTTCATTGAACAATAAAGGTGAGGATGTACAAAGTATGATAAAGCTGGCATCAGCAGGATATGACATTAAAGAGAAAGGAAGTTATATGTACAGGGAATATAAATAAAGCTACAATAAGAGAAAGAGAGAAAGCTTTGGTTTTAGTAATTTTTTTTTTGAGACACTGACTTTATTTAGAAAATTGGAGCATCATTTTTTAATCGAACATAATTAAGGGTGATGAAGATAGAAACTTTTAATAGACTTTCCATTTGTTACTATCATTGACTGAATTTTAACACTATTATAAGATGGATTTGGTACTCAAGCCCTCTTTAGTATCGTGCTTACTGTCTCATTCTTTATTTTATAAAACCTATTAAAATTTTCATCTTCAAATAATTAGTATATAAACAAATATGATTTTTAAAGATTTTATTTACTGGATGCCTTTGGAATGCATTATATATAAAAAGACATAGTGCCCATTATCATTATCATTAATGCTATAGAATATGTTTCATGATATAGATGTATATAATATATCGACATATATATGCTTTACAATACTCTGTATGGCTTCCTACAGGAGATTAGTGTATTTCTTAGTGTGGTACCTAACTTACCTTATATTTCAGGAAGTGACTTATGAAAACAGACGTCCTTTGTGCTTGTCTAATACTGCAGTGACTACTATGCATTAATCCTGGATCTTAGGATCTCAGGACACATAACTAATTGGAGGTAAGTGCAGTACAGGCTTCTGTATTTTTCTCTCTTTAATTTTAGATGGAAAATTGTTTGTAGATTGTAAGAAAATAGTTATGAGAATTTTACCCCATATATCATATCAACACGTCACCATACTGTGCCTCAAAGCAGTTTGACTAATCTTAATAGTATTTTTTGAAGTACTTTGTTATAGTTTAAGGCAATAGAAAACTTCCTATATATGAAGACAGTAAATGTTAGTTCCAGAAAAATTAGTTCCTCTCATTTTGAGTTTAATTTAGGTTTAGGTGACTGTAGTTCATGTGAACGTCTTTAATTCAAATCCTTAAATATCTATATGATGTTGATGAAAGTATTCTTAAGTATTTGTTTTTTTCATAGTGGTTTTATAGCAAGTGGAAAATAATTAAGCTTTGTGCTTCAGTGTAACATACTGCAGTTATTAGATGAATTTTAAATATTAAATGTTCTGTTGTGTTGAATTTAAGAAAAAGAATTATGATGGCATTAATTATGAGAATTATGACATTGTTTTGTATTTGTGGTTACTGGTTCCCTCCAGTGTAATATCTGTCTGTGTATTGTTATGGTGAGAACCACTGTAGCGTAGAGGTAGAATGCTTTACTTGGAAGGTGAAGGACACATGTTTGAGCTAACGCTGGGACAATAGTATGGGCATCCAGCCTTATTCCCCAGATTCAGTCCATCTGTGTCAACCCCCAAATGGGGACAAATAGTGATATATAAATCGAATACAAAATAGATTTTTATGGTTATTGTGTTACTTCATTAATCAAAACTTGAACCATTTATGCATGGTAGCATTCAAACACTGGGTATGCTGGTAGAAATGTTTAAAAATCAAATCAGTGATAGATATTTCTTGGAGTGAGTCGAAAATATTTTTAATGATAAAGTTATTCAGAATATGCACATTGATATAAAAAATGGCTTGAAATATTAATATACTGTATATGTTAAATATGTTTATAGGTACAGACCCTCCCCTACTTACGAATGAGTTAGGTTCCTAAAGTTTGTTCGTAAGTTGTTTAGGTGAAAAATCTTCTATTCAGTACATACATATGGAATACTGTGCAGTACATACATATGCAATACTGTACAGTACTTAGGGTACAGACTCTTAGCTATTACATAAGGCATAAAGAATGAATTTTGATATGTTCATATGTTGATATTTTGTATGTATAT
>JAXCGZ010023922.1:15000-21335 GCA_037179515.1 Halocaridina rubra | reverse complement strand
ATGGCTATAGTGTGTTCAGTACAAAAGGCTCAGCTGGCAGTGCAGCTTAATAAATTGGCCTATAACAGAATAGCCTTTCAAAGAGCATTCGTCAGTATTGGTGCAATCTTTAGTTCTGAGGAGGCAGTTTGTTGAAAGAGAAATCTTATGTTGCATTGCTAAAATAGATAAATGCGTAAATATATAAGATAAAAGTTCAATAGCATTGCTAAATGGAAGACTATAATAGTCCTATTTCAAGCAAGACTTCATTAGCCCTGCTTTAAGAAAAAACTCATTAGCCTTGCTTTAAGAGAGATTTCAAGAGTTACGTTTCAAGAAAATATTTCATTAGAATTCCCTCAAGAAGTCAATTAGAAGCAGTTAGCTGGTTTAGAATTTCAAAAACACCTGTGATCGTAAATGACAGCTGAAAGAGAATCCAAAGAAGTGTCAGGAAATAAGAAAAAAAAAGTGTCGCACTTTATAGATGATAAAATTGGACTGGGAACCATAGCCTGAACATAAAAGGGCCTTAATCAATAAGAATGAAAAGGAGAAAAATATGTCCCCTTGGCAGCGTAGTGCCAAATTAACCTGAAACGAATTAGACTTAACATCTAGGCATTTCTTTACTTACATTAAAATTCGCCAGAGTATTGGATTTCTGCCGACGATTTCCGATGCTTAGAGAATACAAGACTTCACCGAAAGAAAAAGATGACTGTGATAGATCAGGAAAAAATTAAAAGGAACAGTAGAAAAACATATCATCATATAACCTATGTCATCCATCAGGTCTTGTTGAGCGTCAAAAATCCTTTAATGGAATGAAAAGCAGCAGCAGAAGCCTACCTTTGAACCAAAATGTCATATTACCTAATGGAAACTCATTCTAGGCAATCTCAAAAGGATATAATCCATTTCTTTAAGACATATACTAATAGGGTTGTAAGCTGCGAATTGGGGGAAAGTTGGTGTTAAATATGGACAGAAGAGATGAAAACAGAAGAGGGATGGAAGAAGATAAGGGATCCAGAAAAATAATGATGGGAGAGCGCGAAAAGAACGATATGGAAAAGAGGAAAAGCATCTAACACTAGTCTTTTTCTCGTTCTCAAATTATCTGTTCTGGGTTCGATTCCCAATAAGAGTTATTCCATAAATTTGTGCTGGAATCTTGTGCTTGGAATGCTATGTAGTACTTCTAATGAAATATCTCTCTCTTTTTGAAGGGAAATTAAGAGTGACAATAATAATATTAATAATAATGATAATAATAATAATAATAATAATAATAATAATAATAATAATAATAATAATAATAATAATAATAATAATAATAATAATAATAATCTATCTATCTATCTACCTTGGCTGTTTCCCCCTTTAATTGGGGGGTAGCCGACATCAAGAAAGGAAAACAAATAGGGGGATTACTTTGCTCTATGGGCAATGACGAGAGAGCTAGCGACCGTTCAGATGGCACTGCTGGAGTGCCACAGCCCATCCTCCCGGCTCTTCCACAACCTGTGTCGCTTCACAACTGCCAACTCCTCCTACTGCCCCAACCACAGGGCTACCTCTGTAAGATGCAGCCCCGTGGTAACAGCAGATGCCCATCAGAGCTGCGTCACAATCGCTCGCCACACATTCCTATTCCTAGCACGCTCGCTTGCTTCCCTCACATCCATCCTCCTATCATTCAGGGCTCTCCTTACTCCATCCATCCATCCAAACCTAGGCCTCCCTATAGCATTTCTCCCATCAACTCTCGCATTCATCACCTTTTTTAGCAGCCTTTCATCATCCATCCTTTCCACATGGCCAAACCATCTCAGAACATTCATATCTACTCTGGCTTCAATTTCTCTCCTTACACCCGTTCTTGCTCTCACCACTTCATTCCTAACCCTATCCAATCGAGATAAACCAATCATATTCCTCAGGCATTTCATCTCAAACACATTTAGTTTCTGTCTCTCACTTACTTTCATACCCCATAACTCTGATCCATACATCACAGTTGGCACAACCACTTCCTCATACAAAACTTTCTTAACATTCATTTCCAACCCTCTATTCTTCATCACTCCTTTCAATGCACCCAACACTTTACATCCTTCATTCACACTGTGACACACATCTGCTTCCACTCCACCATTTGCAGCTATAACCGAGCCTAAATACTTAAACTGATTAACCTCCTCAAGTGTCTCTCCATTCAACATAACATTCAATCCAGCACCATCCTCATTTCTTGTACACCTCATAACCTTACTCTTTCCCACATTCACTCACAACTTCCTTCTCTCACACACCATTCCAAATTCTGACACTAACTGACACAGCTTTTCCTCTGAATCTGCCACTACCACAGTATCATCTGCAAACAGCAACTGATTCATTTCCCACTCGTTATCATCCCCATCTACCATTCTCAAACCTCGACCACGCACCTGCTCATTCACCTCTCTTACAACTCCATCAATATACAAATTGAACAGCAATGGTGACATCACACATCCCTGTCTCAGTCCCACACTCACTGAAATCCACTCACTCACTTCATTCCCTACCCTAACACAAGCTATACTGCCCTCATACAAACTCTTCACTGCATGCAACAATTTACCAATAATTCCATATAATCACAAAACATTCCAAATAGCCTCTCTATCAACTCTATCATATGCTTTCTCCAGATGCAAAAATGCAAAATACACATCCTTACCCATTGCTAAATATTTCTCACATAAATGCCTAACTATAAAAATCTGATCTATACAACCTCTACCTCTCCTAAAACCACTCTGCGCTTCCGCGATCACATATTCTGCCTTATCCCTAATCCTATTAACCAGTATCCTACCATACACTTTTCCTACCACACTCAACAAACTTATACCCCTAAAATTACTGCATTCATACATATCTCCCTTACCTTTGTATAGGGGCACTATACAGGCAATCACCCATTCCACTGGCACCAATGACAACATAAAGCATATATTAAACACTCTCACTAACCATTCCAATGCAGTCACACCCCCTTCTTTCAACATCTCCCCTCTCACACCATCCATTCCAGGTGCTTTACCTGCTTTTGCTTCATACACTGCCCTTTTCACCTCCTCTCTTGTAATCTCTCTCTCATTTTCATCTCCCATTACTGGCCCTTGAACCCCACCCACTGACACTATAGCTGCCTCTCTATCTTCCTCAACATTCAGCAAGCACTCAAAATATTCTCCCCATCATTTCCTTGCATCGTTCCCTCTTAACATCTGTCCATTCACAACTTTCATTGTCTCTTCCATCCTCGATCCACCCTTCCTTACTCTCTTCACTTCTTTCCAAAACTTCTTTTTATTCTCCTCATTTGACCAACTAATATCCTGTCCCCACCTAACATTTGCCAACCTCTTCTCTTCCTCTACCTTCCTCTTGGATTCCACATTTTTCTCCCTATATTTTTCATACTTCTCCCTACTTTTACACTGCAGCCATTCCTCAAAAGCCCTCTTCTTCTCTTCCACCTTCATTTTCACCCCTTCAGTCCACCACTCGCTGCCCCTCCTCATGCCACCTCCAACAAACCTCTTTCCACACACATCACTTGCATGTCCCACAAAACATTCTTTCATCAACCCCCATTCCTCCACTAACTCCCCAACTTCTCTTTCTTTCACCCTGTCATATGCCACTCTCAACCTGTCCTAATATTCCTGCCTCTTTTCTGGCTTTTTCAACTCTTCCAACTTCACTATTTCCCTTCTACATCCCACCACACTGTTTCCCCACTCTTTTGCTACTACCACTTTTGCTTCAACCAAAAAATGATCAGACATCCCAGCTGCCACACCAATGAATGCATGTACATCTTTCACTCAACCAACCATGCTCTTTGCTACCAACACATAATCCATCAATGCTCTTTCTTTCACTCTTCCATTTGCCACTCTCATCCATGTATACTTATTTATTAACTTCTTGAAAAAACTATTACCTATCACCAACTCTTGCTCCAGACACATATCTAACAGTCTCTCGCCACTCTCATTCGCACCTGGTACCCCATACTTTCCTACAAACCTTCTTTCTCTCCATCACCCACTCTGGCATTCAAGTCACTCAACACAACTACATAGTTCCTTCTACTCAGACCATCCACACATCTAGTTAACTCATTCCAGAATTCATCCCGCTCTTCCTCACTTCTCTCACATCCTGGCCCATACGCACTAACAAAAGCCCAACATTCCCTTCCTATCCTAGCCCTCACCCACATCAGCCTAGATGACACTTCTTTCCATTCCACTACCTGATTTACCATCTACTCACTCAGCAAGAATGCCACACCTTCTCTCGCTCTCCCCCTTTCAACCCGAGACAGCCTACCCATCACATCACCAAATGCCACTTCTCCTTTTCCTTTCATCTTCGTCTCACACAATGCCAATACATCCATCCTCCTCCTACCAAACATATATCCAATCTCACATCATTTGCTCTCTATCGTACTACAACCACGCACATTTAGACACCCCAAAACTAGAGTTTGGGGAGAAGTTATTCTCCCCTCTACTCCCCTTCTTCTTTGACGTCTTGCAGGAGGTTGATGCAAGGGGGTGGATTCCTAGTCCCCACGCCCCGTCCACTTTTAGTCGCCTTTTACGACACGCAGGGAATACGTTGATGCTATTCTTTGATGCTGTGCCCGCAATAATAATAATAATAATAATAAAAATAATAATAATAATAACAATAATAATAATAATGAAGATAGCAATAGCAAAAATAATAATAATAATAATAATAATAATAATAATAATAATAATAATAATAATAATAATAATAATAATAATAATAATAAAAACAATAATAATAATATTAATGATAATAATAATAATAATAATAATAATAATAATAATAATAATAATAATAATAATAATAATAATAATAATAGTAATAATAATAATAATAATAATAATAACAATAATAATAATAATAATAATAATAATAATAATAATAATAATAATAATTATTATTATTATTATTATTATTATTATTATTATTATTATTATTATTATTATTATTATTATTATTATTGTTATTATTATTATTATTATTATTATTATTATTATTATTATTATTATTATTATTATTATTATTATCACTATTTTATACTGGCGGATAGTAAGCAGCATTGCATATAGTGCACAAATATCTTATTGTAAAAATTAAATATATATATATATATATATATATATATATATATATATATATATATATATATATATATATATATATATATATATATATATATATATATATATATATATATATATATATATATATATATATATATATATATATATATATATATATATATATGTGTGTGTGTGTGTGTGTGTTTGCATATATATATATATATATATATATATATATATATATATATATATATATATATATATATATATATATATATATATATATATATATATATATATATATATATATATATATATATATATATATATGTGTGTGTGTGTGTGTGTGTGATTACCTAATTGTGATTACCTAATTGTGTTTACGGGAAAGAGCCCAAAGCTCGTATCTTCCCTTTCTCCGGATCGGTTCCATTTTATACTTAGTGATACTTATCATACCTGTCCTTAAAACTATGGATTGAGATAGCATTAACTACCTCCTCGCTTAGCCAATTCCAATTATCAACTACTCTTGCACTGAAAAAGTATTTCCTTACATCCTGCAAAGAAGTTTTCTTACGAAGCTTCAAACTATGACCTCTAGTTCTAGAGCCAGCCATATCAAAAAATCGTTCCCTATCCACTCTATCATAACCATCAAGGAATTTAAAGACTGTCACCATATCCCCCCTCACTCTTCTAGCTTCGAGTGATGGTAAGTCTAATTCCCTCAGCCTCTAATCATAACTGAGATTGAGTATTTCTGGCACCAGTTTCGTGGCATGTCTTTGAACTTTTTCAAGCTTAGCTATGTGCTTTTTCAAGTGCGGATTCCAAAAGGGGGCTGCATATTCGAGTTTTGGCCTCACATAGGTTACATAAATATTTCTGAATATTTCCTTGTCTATGTGCCTGAAGGCTACCCTTACATTTGATAAGAATGCATATGCTGCCCTTACTATGCCATTTATATGTATTTCTGGAGACAAATCTGCCAGTATGTTTACTCCTAGATCTCTCTCATTTTCTGTCTTTTGAAGTTGTACTCCAGCCACCGAGTAGTCAAGCTTGGGCCTTCTTGCACTTGTACCCATTCTCATTACCTTACATTTTGAATATTGAATTTCATTAGCCACTTTTCTG
>JAXCGZ010023922.1:0-10000 GCA_037179515.1 Halocaridina rubra | reverse complement strand
CCGAGGCCTGATGAGGGCAGTTTTATTTTATTAGTTTTTTGGTCCGTCCTGGTGTCACACTCATAAATATATATATATATATATATATATATATATATATATATATATATATATATATATATATATATATATATATATATGAATGTATGTATATATGCGTGCAAATATGTACACAAATGCAAATGGATGTATGATCTGAATACATAGGTGTACAACTTAGGGCAAATATCAGCATTACACTGAAATATCGAAAATGAAGTCCAGCTGAAAGCCATTTACAAGACAGCACAATATCATATTTCAATGACAAACGCTTTAATTATTTACATCATGCAATAATAATTTTATTCATAAGGGGAGGGGGGATTTCGAATACCACAGTTCTTTATTCTTAAAACTAGGGAGCCATCCTACGCAAAACCCAAGACGATCCAAGTCGAGACTACATCTGAAAATGATGATCTAAGAATGTGACACTTGATGACGCTCTTTATTGGATTTGATAACGTCATAGATGATGCCAGCCTATTTATAAAGTCTACTTCTTCATAACGCTCCTTGGGAATATCCACTCACTCCTGGTTTAATGAATCATATCCCTCCCAATGATGGCTTTTGATGTGCAGGAGGACCATAAATAAACACGAGGAGACAACTGTAATCATCACAAAACTGGCATAAAAATGTCTACATATCCGTTTTTGGCCTACCTCGTTTTTTTTTTTTTTTTCATGATACCTGAATTACTGTAAGCATTGATGAAACTTATATGATATCCGAATATAAAACAATTTATACCGGTATATAATAATTAATTACGTATTAAAAAAAATAGATCATGATCTACGAGTACACTCATCCCCAACACAAGACGCAAACTGCAATTATAATAACCTATTTTTTCCTTGTTCCAAAATACAAATGTTACTGAATTGTCTGAGGATTCCCGATTCTTTTGCACCACCAAGTACTCGTGCCTTCTCAGAATGATAAAGGAAGACTTTTATGTATCAAAAGCAAAGAAAATTATTAAATCGTCCGCGACAAAAGGGGTTGACTTGATTCATGTCATATGTAGCAGTATATTGTGCAGGCAACGCTGCAATTTTTCAGCTATAAATAGCTTCTGATGGAGTAGACGAATTTCAATATAAGAGAGATTTTTTTTTCTGTATGTTTCATGTGTCACTATTAAAAATCCCCATTATGGGGGTGGACACAGACAGATTGGAGCTGGGGAATTTAGAAAGGATGTCATTCCTATTTCCCCGTGGTTGGTTCAGTCAAGACAGTCACCTAAGTCGAATATTCTAGCACTAGACTGCTACAGCCCCCCCCCCCCCAAGGTAAGACAGAACATTACAGAACCTAAATGCATATATGCAGCAAATAATTACATCTCTACATGCAAAGGTAAGCACTGGATCAAAGAATAGTATATAATCATAACCAAAGAACACGTGAATAGTAAAGCATATTAACACTAAGCATAAGCAATTACATGATAGCAAAGCCAAAATAGAAAATATAAATAAGAGACCTACATGTGAAGACAACACTAGTGGGTGTTTTTTATTGTACCACTAGGACAGGCCAAAAAATAAATAAATCTACCCTCATTGGACCTGGGCACGAAGAAAACATAAAGAAAAACAGAGATGTGGAGTATTGTGACTTGTCAGATGAAAAGGAATAATAAAATATATGTAACGAATATCCAAGAATATTCGGTGTTGATGTAGGCATAGAAAGAGAACCTTAACTGAAGGAAGACTTGACATCGGACAATCCTGAACAGCATTATTTAAGTCCACAAGACCCTTCAGCTGTAGTATCACAAGGTGCGATTGATGCCATGGGCCAACCTACTACATGGAATTCTTTGAGAAGCAAAGAATTCCACTCTCATATCACTTATGTATCAAAAAGAGCATATAAAAGGGGTAGAGTAGAAGACAAGAATCTTCCAAAACTGAACGTACTTCCTTGTTGTAAAACAACCAAGCGAAGTGCTGTGAATGAAATGGACAAACTGATATTCTATTGTCTCTCTTTATACGATAAATGCAGCCATCAAGCATTATCACATACACCATCCACCAAAGAAGCTAGAAAGGAGGCTAAAATAAAATAAAGAATGAGGCAACCTATCTTGCCCATCATAACCTCTTCTAATTTATTTAGTGACAAAAGCCAATCCATCAACTTCCCTCTGCTACTTAAGCAAGATATGAAAAGCTAGTTTACCTTTATTTAAATTATTCCATAACCACCAAGCAAAATTCTGCAGGTAAATAATTCATTGTCTGTAATAGTAATTGAGGGAGATCTATGATCATATAGTATACAAGCATCACTTACAAAAAATATTAAGTAGAGTAATTGTGAATTAATGAAAAGTTATAAATGGAGCTAAAAAGAGCAGAAATTAAAAGGACTGAAAACAAAATAAAAGTCAATTGGAAATATTTATAAAATAACAATAAAAACATCTATCGGAAGTGTCCGCGTACCAAGTTTCCTTTCTAAATCTCCAGCACTCCCGCCGGAGAGAGAGAGAGAGAGAGAGAGAGGAGAGAGAGAGAGAGAGAGAGAGAGAGAGAGAGAGAGAGAGAGAGAGAGAGAGAGAGAGAGAGAGAGAGAGAGAGAGAAATGCAAAAAATTCCACGCTTTTTGTGGATTAATAGAAGGGTAATTGCGTTAGTTTTGTGGAAGGAATGGACTTAAAAGCCTTGAGAGACGAGCACTTAACCCCAAAAGAGGGAAAGGCCCTCTTACCCCCTCCCAGAAAAAAAATTCTTCTTAACAGGATTGTCAGTGTCTGAGAGGTAAAGCGTTTCCACGAGAGAAGTAATGTTAAGGGGAAATAAAAAATTAAGAATTACAGAAAGATAAAGCCATGAATGTTAGCGATTGACAGACATTAAAAAAAAATGAATCTCAGAAAAAATCGGTTTCCTCTGATACTGGAAGGTTGGCAGATAGGCAGATAGATGGATAGAAAGATAGACATATAAAGATAGAAGGCAATAACGAAGAAAAGTAGTAGAAGCAGTGTTAGTAGTAGCAGTAGTACTTATAGTAGTGCTAGGATTTGTTTTGAGAAAGATACTATTGTTACGCAGCTCACATTTTACAGTTACATGGCTTTCTAACTTTACACATTAAGTCACTTATGTAATTATTATACATATTTATTGGATAAACTGGAGAAGACGCACCTCAGCACCGTCATCCGGAGAAAATACTCCTCGCAATTGGCCAAGTGGGGATAACGCATCTCAGAATAAAGCAACTGGAGACAGTGCACATTAAGTTAGGTTAGTTTAGGTTAGGTTAGGTTATCTCTAGTTGGTCAATCATGAGGAGTTCCCTCATGTCTTTTGTAGTTTCTATCATTAATAAAATCCACACCCCAATTATTTTGTCTTTCAACAGGGAACAATTTCCGGTGTGACAACAGGCTGGCTTGGATGTTTAGCCTCAGGAACACAACAAAGAGCCTCTCTGTTCGTGTCAACCTGGAATTAGTTATTTGCTATCTGGAAGTTGGAACTCTGCCTCCACGACTAGAAGGGGAAACGGTTACACACTCCTATGAGACAACGACTTTGGGAATTGGTGAGTTACTTAAAAGTGCAATATGGCATTCGTGAACCAGTTCGTAATTCACTAATATTTGTTGGCAATATGCTGTTACCACATACTATATACGTGAAAAGAAATTCTGTAATGTGTAGCAAACCATAAGCAATTAATAGTAATTCTTCTGTGCGAGGATTCAGTATTATTAATCTGAATTAAAAAAAAAAATCCAGATACCAGCTACATGAGAGGAATCAAAATTCAGCTCTCTTGTACGGCATTTAAGAATTCTTAATTTGGACGTCTTGCAACAATTTTTCCAGAGATCATTTGCTTAACTTGCGTATGATAATATATGATTAATATTATTTACAGGTCCTATGACATTGCTTTTTGCTCTTCATGAACATGAACTTCAAGATCCCATGATGCGTTGGATGCAAACAGCAGACCCTGAATGTGAAGAAGAAGAAGAACATACTCATGGTGCAGATACAGAGGTGGCAGACATTACAGAAAAGACAACTGTAGCAGAAGTCGAGCCTAAGGAGAGGAAACGAGGTAGAGGTCGTGGAAGGAAGAAAGGCGACAGGAATAAGGCCCAGAACGACAGACCAATAGTGCCACTTGAAACAGTGACAGAAGCCCAGGACGAAAAGGTCATTGCTGTGGCCCCAGCTCCGGTACAGGAAGAATCTCGATCATACGACAGCACTCCTTCTAAGGCTGTTAGTACTTTATTCCAGTCTTACTGGGCATTAGGCTTGGCACTTATAGTGCTAAGCCTTCAGTGACAGATCCATAATTTGAATGAAAGCACAGCAGAGCTTTTAAAGTGGCAGTCTTTGTTATATGGTAGATTTTTTTGTAAAATATAAAATGAGAAAAATTTAATATTTTCCTAGCAAGGTGGAATGAAGGAAGAACGCTCCTTTATTAGCTTAAAACTAACAATTCTAAAAAATCTGTCATTGATATATATAATGGAAGACTATTTTTTTTTAGAATTTGTATTTTAAGGAACTATAGGAATTTTCCTTTCACGGAAAATACACTAACTTCCATTCATAGAGATAAAGAAAGACCGTCTTATGAATAGCTAAGAAAATAAAGAAATCAAAAACTTTCAACTGTATAGAGCTTTTAGCAGGTCTTAGAAGAAGCTTTTCTCTTCCGTAATACATTAGCAGTTATTTTCTGAAAGTTGCTGATTTTTTCTATTTCAGAAGATCTCTCCAATCTGCTTTTAGATGAAATTACTGTTTTTGTCTTCATGTAGACAATGAATGTATGATCCGTAATTATATTAGTGTTGTTTTAAACACTACAAATTCAAATGGAAATTTTTGTTAACAAAATTTGGAAGTTAAAGTATGATGATATACAGGATATGTATAAAAGTAATCGAATAAATGGAGGTCTGTGAAATCAATTATCGTAATGAAAATGTTCACGTGTGAACATGTTTGAGTATACTTTAATTTTAGAAGACGAATTCTAGAACAGGAATCTAGTACACGAGGTAATGGCCCCGTTGCCTCTACAGATGGCTGCAAGTCACGCTTCTGTACTCATAATGTCTGCTGAGTTGGCAGAGTGAAAAAATACGGCAAGCACCACAACTTCCTGTTTCTACATCGATTTTCTAGATTTTGTATGAGACAGCCTCAAACTCAGATACCGTGGTGTGGCACACCAATCTTCTGGCTGTCTTAGACAAGGAAATTCCTGTTATGATTAGCTGTGGTAGAAATGATAAAAAATGTACACTGAGAAGTCTCGGAGATGGAATACTAAGCCCTTACTGATCACAGTTCACTGCCGTTAAAGAATAGGAAATTTTAATGAAGGAAATCTCAGACCAAGGATTTAAAAATTAGACAAGGACACAGCTTTAATAATGCATTCTCAAGTATCCTGCGATTATTACATTTATCGAGTTGGAGATATCATTATATTCAAGCCTCGTTTAAACAATTCATGCTAGCATTTAGTATAATGTGAACATCACTATTAAAGATGACAGTGTCCTTTACATACTACGATTAAAGAGAAAGTGTTCGAAACACTATACCATAGTAGTTTACTAAAAGTAAATATCCTGAAACGGAAAAGAGTTGAGTTTTTAATGGGAATAACCAAGATATCTGTGGTAACAATGTTTTTCAGTATCTAATTAACCATAAGGAATTCGCGTTAACAATTATCTAGAGATTTTAAAGTAAGCATTAACCAACCATAGTTTGCTTTATTTTTTTTTCCAGTTCTCAGCACGATACAGGATAATCTTAACCATTAGACTATACAGTAGACACGTATTTTTTTTCTTATTCTTGATTCAAAAATAAATATACATACAAATTTCAGTATTTCGAGTCTTTGCAACAAGGATATGCAGAGAAAAGAGATCTGTAAATTTGTGAATAACTGTAAGTGCGGTAGTTGAATTATATTTTCATACACACTAAAATCGCAGAGTGAAACAAAAGATTATATAGCAAATACTTAGAAATTACTGTAAATATTATATTAAAAGAGATAGTGTTAGATGTTCTCTTCTTGTCACAAGCAGAGAATGGTCTTGAATTGGTTTTATTTTAACTTGAAATGTTCAGAAAGTAATTAACTTACTGTAATACAGTGTAACAAAGGCATATATGATAAAATATGTGAAACAAGTTATAATAAAAAAAAATTTGGTTTACACGTATTTTGGCTTAAATATATGCCATTTTAATTGAATTGTCCAGCAATCATTGAACTTGATGTAATACAATGTAACAATGGTATATATGATAGAGTTTGGAATATTTGTAATGTTAAAAAAAATCTTGTTTTGTATTCTGGTTGTATAAGTTCACTTCGTTATATGAATGTAAAATGAACTTCCATATGGTGTTCTTATTTTGAGTTTCATTTCTTTTAAGCCTCATATCTTTTTTACATGGTCGTTTTACACCTAAACTAAACAAGATATATGTTTTACTGAAGGAAGTTATAACATAATATCTGCTTCTTTTAAGTGGTTATGACATTGTTATTAGACATATTTACTAGCTAGGTAATAAGGAATGCGACACAATACGCTGAAAATATGATAGACAGTAATTTATACAAGAAAGGAGCATATGAGTATGGTACCTGATGTTATTATAAATAAATCTGGATACACAACACTCAACAAAAGAAGTAACTTTTCCAGTTTCCTAAAGATAAAGAGGTGGATAGAAGCTGCTCTCACATACGGCAATATCTTTTGTAAATCACTCACCGTGAGGAGTAACAATCTGTACATTCTCCTTACTTCGGAAAAAAAAAATAAAAAAAAAAAAAAATAAATAAAAAAAAGTAAAAAGAAATATAAATAATATATATATATATATATATATATATATATATATATATATATATATATATATATATATATATGTGTGTGTGTGTGTGTGTATATATATATACATATATATATATATATATATATATATATATATATATATATATATATATATATATATATATATATATATATATATATATATATATATATATATAAATCATATTTACCCCGACCGGAACTCGAACCTAAGACACATAGTTACTGTGCCAAGGAGCTACCAACTACACCACAGAAGGACTAAGAAAGAAGACACCCATACAGCTAACTGCTATACTAGGAAGGAACACATTCTTTCTGAATGCCTATTTGTTCATATTACCGCTTCTCCCAACTTTAATATTGGCTTCGTTTTCACATTTAATTCAAATCCCAATTTAATTAGGCATCAATAATGATCAAATAAACACATTGCCATATTTGAAAACATGAATCATATTTCATCCCCACCGGGACTCGATCCTTAGACACACAATTGCTGAAGGTCTAAGAAAGTAGCCAAACCTTACAGCTAACTTCTACGCTAGCAATGAAGGCATTCATTCTGAATGCCTTTTTATTCATATTACCGCTTCTCCCAACCTCACTCGTGGTTTTGCTTTTATTCAAATCCCAATCTAAATAGGCATCAACAATAATCAAATAAACACATTAATATATGTGAAAACATGTTTCATAATTTACCCCGACCTTGAAATAAACCCAGGGCACATAAGTTTTGTGCCAAAGCGCTACCAACTACACCACTGAAGGTCTAAGAAAGACGCCAACCATGCAGCTAACTTCTATACTAGGAATGAACACATTCTTTCTGAATGCCTTTTCGTTCATATTGCTGCTTCTCCCAACCTCACTAGTGGATTCGTTTTTACAGTTAATTCAAATCCCAATCTAAATAGGCATCAATAATAATATAAAAAAAACTCATTAATGTACGTGAAAAGATAAATCATATATTACCCCCGACAGGGACTCGAACCTAAGACATAATCACTGTGCCAAGGTGCTACCAATTACACTATAGAAGATCTAATAAAGAAACCAGCCTTACAGCTACCCATTTAATAGGAAAGCCCATGGTAACAACCTCTCAATGCGATACGACAGCTTAAGGATCTTGTGGACTTAAATATGACTGTCCAGGAAGGTTCGATGTTAAGTCTTTCTTCAGTTTCGGCTCTCTTTCTATGCTTACATCAACACCGATTATTCTTGGATAATCGTTGCACATGTCTTATTATCCCTTCACATCCGACAAATCACAATATTCCCCATCTTTGTTTCTCTCTTATTATTCTTTATACCCAGACCGAAGAGGTTATATTTATTTATGTATTTTTTTGGCCCTTCCTGGTGTCGCAATCATAACAAAAAAGTCATACTAGGAATGAACACATTGTGTCTATATGCCTTTTTGTTCATACTACAACTTCTCCTAACTTCAATCGTGACTTCACTTTCGCATTTAATTCAAATCACAATCTAAATGGGCATCTATAATAATTAAATAAACACATTAACATATGTGAAAACATGAATCATAGTTTACTCCGACCGAGTCTCGAACCCATGTGGGATCGTATGAGATGCCTTCTGACTGTCTAAGAAAATGATATCTGCTCATCCCTCTTTTTCATGTAAGAACTGGTTCATTAACTTCTACTAATTTTGTTACTAAAAATCTACCTTCTCTGAAGCCATGTTGTCTCACTGACAAAATGTTGAACAATTCCAATTGAAAAGACATGCGTTTTCTTAGAAGATTCTCCATAAGCTTACAAACTATGTTGGTCAAGCAAACAGGCCTATTGTTTCGAGCTGTGTTTCTCCTTCCGTTTTTGAAGATAGGTACAACGTTCTCTTGTTTCAAGCATCTTGGAATTTTCCTGGTAGGTTTCTTTTAAGATGCCGCAACACTATCATAAATATATATATATATATATATATATATATATATATATATATATATATATATATATATATATATATATATATATATATATATATATATATATATATATATATATATATATATATATATATATATATATATATATATATATATATATATATATATATATATATATATATATATATATATAAATATATATATATATATATATATATATATATATATATATATATATATATATATATATATATATATATATATATATATATATATATTTTAAATGGTGAATGCACCTGGCATTTACAGCTTCTTCCCGAAGCAAATTTCTATTATTAATTATTTTTTCACTAAAAAGAGTACTTCCTAACATTCTGAAATATGCCCCCCTCCCCATTCAAATCTTAATCACAATTACAACTGCACCCCCTATTCAGAGCCCCGTCATACTTCCTAGTGTCCCCACACCGAATTCCGATCTTCATCGCGTTTCATAATGAGACCTCCATAACGCATGAATTAGTGTAATCGAGAACGATAAAGCTGTCTCTTGCAAGGTGTGGTCGTTGCCTTGTAATTACTGTTATGAATCGTGCCATTTATCAGTGCCAAAAGCTCTCCCTCCAATAATTTTGACACTCCAATGTAAAAACAGTAAGTAGCAACCTAATAAGATGTTTCAAATGTACGGATATTGACCTTGCAGTTTTCTGTTTCTTCTCTATTACGTACTGATGGTCAATTTAGTATTGGAATTGAAGCTGGTAAAAAAACTATGTAAAAGTCACACAATATACAATGAATAAGGAAATAAATGAATGAATTAATAAATGCATGAATTATGTGATTAAGAAATAATCTACTTCACGGCCTTAAATATTCACTCATAATCCATATTTTATTTATCATTATAAACGGAAGAAAAATATTATTGAAACGTCCTTTTGTATGTAAAATTATTTTAAGTGAGTAACTACCTAATTGTGTTTACAGGAAAGCGCCCAAAGCTCGTATCTTCCCGTCTCCTGATCAGTTCCATTTATACTTAGTGATACTTATCATACCTGTCCTTAAAACTATGGATTGAGATAGCATTTTAGAGTGTATGTGTA